>CABFOW010004425.1:36444-49009 GCA_902141385.1 Timema californicum
TATGTATGTATGTATGTATGTATGTATGTATGTATGTATGTATGTGTGTGTGTGTGTGTGTGTGTATGTATGTATGTATGTATGTATGTATGTATGTATGTATATATGTATGTATGTATGTATGTATGTATGTATGTATGTATGTATGTATTACATAACGAAGCACCATCATTTCAGTATTTGTCATTGAACATTCTTCGTCAAAGTGTCCACGGCCCATTATGTGGGCGGAAGTCTGGGGCCTCGTGGACTCTGAGACGTTACTCTTGGTAATGATGGTATTGCTGGTGATGGATTCATTGGTATAAGAATCCCGGTAGAGTTTATTGGGGTGGTTTCTCTTAAAATGGTTTCCTGATATTCCTCCAAGAATATTCGGGTATATGTACTATAAACTATAACGTCTTCTTTCTGACTCAATTAGTGTAACTAATACATATACGAATACCCACAAAGGGTAGTGAGACGTCACGAAAAAATAATCTAGCCGTGAAGAGAGAATATTTAAAACACCAACGAAACCTTTACAAACATAATCAATATTTACACATATTGATTAGATTTGTATTTTATCTTCCTCTCCGATTGAGTTATGACGCATGTATACTTATCACGCTAAGGAGTAAGGGGTGTTGAAGGTTGAAATAAGAGAAAATATACCCGTATTTTCGCGGATCAAATTTTAAAAACATCCTCTCTTATTGCACCAGACCTGAACTCGAACCCTGATCTCACTGCCATCAATTATTCAGTCTATTGCTAGATTAACGCCCTAGAACATTCGATCACCAAAGCGTTCGATAAGCTAATTATAAGTCAAATTTGTTTACACTGAGATAATCGATTGCTGGCCATCTGGTTACTTTGTGTTCGGACAACCTGCCCGAGTGGAAGGGCCGGTAACGTCAACTTTAAGCACGGCACAGCTACGTTGATTGAGCGATTACCTGTTCAGGTTGTAAACATTGGGACATTCGGACATCAAGATACCAGGAGAGAGTTCTGGGAACTGGTGATACAGTCTCCATTGGGTCACTGGGGATTGGTTTTACTGAGGCCACAGAGCAGTCATCTTCAACCTGTGCCATGCCTACCTACAAACTTATGCAGCGTATTTATTGGAAAAACATAATTCTTTATGTAGTATTGACAACCTTATATGTTTTGTACTGACTTAACCTAATTTGAACCAAATATGAATGAAAACTGTAATATTGGAAGCTATATCAGTGCTTTGTTAGCTAATAATAATAATAATATTTAATATGTTAATGTATTTTAATTCAAATATATTATTTGAATTCTTATTTTTCAGCATCACATATTTTTATTTATTTAGCGCCTCGTCTTACAACCCATTCGGGCTATACGCTAAGTACTAATTATGCAAATAGGTTAAGAATTGGGAAAGTTGAATTTAGAGGAAGTGAACCTACATTTGGAGGGAGAGTGAAAAAACATTTAGGTTAAACCACCCCCAGTTCACCCGACCAAGATTCGGACCTCGATCTCCGCGTTCTCGGCAGTCTAGCTCAACACAAAACTAGCGCGTTAGCTAACTGCACCGCCGAGGAGGGTTAGCACCACGTCTGAGGCTTATTACCTGGTCAGGTTATACTCATATGAACTAGTTACGCCTATGAGTTAGAGATGTGGAATGTTGAAATTGAGTGAGACTGTATATTCATTTGCGTGGAGGGAGAGTGGAAAACCATTTTGGAGTAAAACCTCAGTTCATCAAACCCCGATCTTCCTGTAATTAGCATTACAGTCCAACACAAAAGTGATGTCTTATACCATGTGGCCCTGAGGCAGAATGTATTCTTACTCTTGTTTTGGTTTAATTTTGATAATTGGGTTTTTGATACATGACCTATAAGTTACATCCGAAGATTTTAAAAGCTTACTAAAACCTAAAATAATTATATATATATATATATTGGTTTTTGGAGTTGGATAAGTAAAACACATTTTAAGCTTATGGTTTTAATTAATTTAATTAAAATACCACACCTCCTCCCTTAATTAAGTAAGAAGTTTTTAAAATCCATTCCAACGACTAGGAAAAAGATTTTTCATTTATTTATTTAAACAAAAGCTAACTCTTTAAATATTACAACAAGTGTTACTGAATGAGGAGGTACGCAACCATAAAAAAAACTCGAAAAAAACACTTTTCCATAGAACAGGTTTTCATTCTGCGTTACTCCCCCGATTCCATTTATAACTCAGAAAATACGTCACATTTTTATAAGACCTTATACAGACTTGTGGACGCGTCATCAGACCAGTCTTGTCACGATATTTGTTGACAGTGGTCAGGGTTAAAATCCCAGATGATTATGTTGAGGTGGATTTTACAGGTTTTGCCACTGTTCTTCCAATCTTTCTCATCCCTGGTGTAAATATATGGCTATCCCAGACGGATAATAAAACTCAGTGCACTGAACGATATTACAGCGTGATTCTTAGGAGTCATGAAGATATCGGGCTTTTCTTAGGAGTCATGAAGAAATAGGGGAAAATTGCACGACAACAGTAGAAATATCGGGCTTTTCTTAGGAGTCATGAAGAAATAGGGGAAACTTGCACGACAACAGTAGAAATGTCGGGCTTTTCTTAGAAGTCATGAAGAAATAGGGGAAAACTTGCACGACAACAGTAGAAATGTCGGGCTTTTCTTAGGAGTCATGAAGAAATAGGGGAAACTTGCTCGAGAACAGTAGAAATATCGGGCTTTTCTTAGAAGTCATGAAGAAATAGGGGAAAATTGCACGACAACAGTAGAAATATCGGGCTTTTCTTAGGAGTCAGAAAGAAATAGGGGAAAATTGCACGACAACAGTAGAAATATCGGGCTTTTCTTAGAAGTCATGAAGAAATAGGGGAAAATTGCACAACAGTAGAAATATCGGGCTTTTCTTAGAAGTCAGAAAGGTTTTGGCTAGAATTCTGGAAAAATAACCTTAGCTGTCGGTTCGGCTAGTTACTATAAAATAACATTTTACATCATACAAACTTTATTTTTATCAACGTTGATAACATTTTACTATAGATTTATATTATTTATAGGTATTCATAATATCTATCAAATGTGACAGCTGCAGATCCAATGGCTTGACGTATGAATGCATGAAATTTCCGATAAGGTTCTTCCTACAAGAGTTTTCTTTTATCTGAGCATGAAAGATAATGTTCACTTTAACAGCAATATATTAATGCAGTTAATATTTATTTGTATGGAAGTTAGTAAACTATTTCCATACTTGTATTTATTTTCATAATTGTTCTTCCCAGACAGTTAATTGTTTCGTCAACTGATGCGAGTGGCGTACAAAAGTATTTTTTTAATTTACCCTCATGGGTTCTTAGATATTCTAAATATACATGTAATTAATTATATTTCAGGTCTCTGATAATTATTCCTTGAAACATAAACACGAACACTTTTGTTTAGTATTAAATGTAAATGTACAATAAAACTACTTACAGTTATTAAAATCATATTTCTTATATCATTCACTACTGAATAAATATGTGACTTAAACTATTGAATAAAAAACAAAAAAATTCTCCACTTCACTCACCCTACTATAGACGTCAATAAACAATGTGGAACAGGCCAATATATTTGTATGAATTTGGAGGTGAAGGGGGTCAATACTTTATGAAAATTACAAAAATATGATTGTGGGGGGAGGGATATTAAATAAATTAAAACTATTTTTAATATGTTTACATATCTAATAACAATAGAACTATTATATCTGTAGTAAAAATTGTTTTATGTAAATATTTTATTTAATGAAATATATAAAAGCCAAAATAAAAAAATATATAATTGTGTTCACTTACAATACTCGTTTTGATATTAGTAATGATATACTCATCATTAAATATTAACTTTACATATTTATTAACTACTATAGTAATTGATATATTCTTTAATATATTTATATGGGGGTAGGACGGATGTAAAAAGGGGCTATAAAACTATTAAAAAGTCTTATAAATTACCATGGAAAAATATATTGTATTTATATATGATATTTGGGCGCGGCAACATTTCAAAAGACAGTTCAGTCCGAAAGGCGGATGCTGTTCCCCTGTAAGACAAAACACAAGCACACGCTCACACGCACGCACGGACCACGCTCGTGACTTGTTCCTCGATGTTAGAATCTGATAAACACGGCTATAATAGTGGCGGCTACTGCGCAGTCGCGGGGAAATGCGTCACCTTGTGCCATTGTTACAAGGCTCATTGCTACAAAGGCTCGCGTTGTCAGAAACACTGTAGAACGTGTGGGGGGGGGGNAAGGCGGCTGTTGAGTGTGCCATTTTTTACTATGCATTGCTTATCTTTTTAAATCGTTCCTTTTTATGAAAACTCGTTTCCACTACATTGGTGGTCGTGCGGTCTTAGAAGGGTCTCTCTCCGACAATATACTGAATTTCTTAGGACAAGGGGTTTGAATCCTAGCTGGTTGTACTGAGATTATTTTTTAAAAACATTTTTCTTCTCTTATTTCACGAAAATGCTGTTACATTTCTTCTATATTCTATCTCCTTGTTTCCTACTGCTATGCAGTAAGTATGCAGGTGACCCGGACGGGGTTACGACAGAACCATTCCTTCTGTTAGGGATCTTATACTACCAGTGCATCCTGTCCTCTGCCTTCTTTTTATGCTCTCATAATCTTCTTCTTTCATTCAAATCATCCAATATTGAAATTCTCCTTCTTCCTAACCTCTTCTTTCTCTCAAACATTCCATCTTTGACATCGTGCAAGAGACAGTTCCTCCTAGGGATGTGTCGGGTCAGGTTTGATCTGTACCGAAGAATCACATCTTCTCGCCCACTATTCTTAGGATTTCTTCATTTCTTCATTCTTCATCTGTCCACCTGATCTCTTCAAGTCCTCTCCACCACCACATTTCAAAGTTCTACAAGTATTTATTTTCCATCTTCCTAAAAATCCAAGTTTCTGATCCATACAGTGCGATGCTCCAAATGCAGCATTTCATCAGTTTCTTTTCTTCTTCAGTTCCAAACTCAACTTGCTGGTCAGCAGTAAGCTCTTCTTGTTGAAAGTATCCTTGGCGATGTCGATCCTCGACCTAGTTTTCTAGGTGCAGTAGACATTCCTTGTTAGCAGACTTCTGAGCTTCTTGAACTACACTACGTTTTAAAACTCCTGGTTTACAATCTTGATTTTTTCAGTGGCTCATCCTGATTTGAAATCACCATAACTTTTGACTTTTCCATTTTGATCTCCAATGATCTATCCTCTCCCTCTCCCCCAGCGGTCCATTATTTCCTGTAACTCTTCTGTATTTTTTTGCCAGAAATAAATATTCGTATTATTTTTTAAAAATGTTAGACTAGCCTGATATTTAAAGGATTCAAAGTTCAATGCTTAAATAATTGAGCTATTAAATTTGTAATGAACGATTAAAATAAATCCAAATAAATATTATCCAATATAACAAGATTTTATGCTAAGTGATATACTAAAATAATAAAAATTATGAAACTAGAGGTTATACAACATAATTTTTGTGGATGTAGTGTAGGAAACTATTTAGAAAAATCAATCTTCACTACACTTAAAAAATATTCGAATCGTTATCTCCTTATAAAGGGAAGTCCAATTTACTACATATGACTTCTTACAGAAAGAGTGATTCGCTACACCACACGACCACCTCATGTACAGTCTATAATCAATATAATCAACTACTTGCTTCAGTTGCTCTATTCTCGCAGTAGACTAGACTACCAATGATGGGGAGACCAAGGTTTGAATCTCGGTCAGGTATACTCTGGGTGGGTTTTACCTCTCCCTCTAGGAAAATGTGGGTACACTTCCTAACTCAAACGGGCAGTAGGACGTGGTGCTCTCTCTCTCTCTTTATATATATATATATATATGTGTGTGTGTGTAAAATTAACCAACATATGCTGCATCCCGCAACACTTTGTCTTAAATGACTTTGTGGTTTTACCCGCCTCGGTGGCGTAGTTGGCTAACGCGCTAGTCGTGTTGAGCTCGACTGCTGAGGACGGGGAGATCAAGGTTCGAATCTCGGTTGGGTGAACTTGGGGTGGTTTTTCCTAAATGGTTTTCCACTCTCTCTCTCTCCACGCAATTGCGGGCTCACTTCCTCTAATTCAACCTTCCCAATTCCTAATCCATTAGAGTAATTAGTACTTAAAGCGTATAACCCGAACGGGTAGTAAGACACGGTGCTAAATATATTATAATATATTTGTGGTGTTCAAAACGTTATATTCCCTGAGTTTAGTTAAAATTTATTGTGTAACACTCACACATCATTATATAACATATATTATTATTATTACCGTACCCTTTAAACCCAAATAAGAAAAATAACGATAAGAAAGTTAAAAAGTTTGATATTTGAATAATCAATACCAGTCCATAAATAGAGGAAAATATTTATTTGACATTATTCCTATTCCCTCCTCTCTCTTATATCCGAGGTGTACCAAGTCAGCGTCCTCCTAACATTTTGATAAAGAAATAATACAATTGAAGAGCTGGGTGCAAAACCTGGCCATGTTCAAGGTGGGATGGGTGGGAACCAGATAAATAGCAAGTGTTTTTTTTTTCAGTTTTTATGACAAAACATTTTTTTGGTGGGCTAAAATAAATAAAATGTTGCTCCATTTAAAACATAGAGATTAACTTTCTTCGCGTGTTGATATCAACAATTCCTGAATAGATCCATCATGAGCATAGCGGAATTATATGAGAAACTATTAATTTTAATTTAAGATAATATGTTGTCATTAATATCTAGGACACCCTTCACAGATATTTATAAACTGTTGAGTTCATCATCTGATGAAAATTAAATTCTAAGTTTGCATTGGAGCAATATTTTATTTATTTAGACAAAAAAAAAGTGTTGCCATAAATACTGCAAAAACACTGGTTTTCCCTCGTATCGCCTTCCATATCCCCCTTGACCCTTTTGATCGTTCAGGAAACTAAAATGGCTTAGAAAGAAATATATTTGTAAGAAAAAGATCCAAATAATTCTCATTGGATGACTCGAACGGTTTGATATAAGATTTTTATAAAATATTTAGTAGAAACCAAAATTTGAACTGTTCTTAATTGAGTTATTAAGGATTTTAAAAATTCAATTTTGTTTATAAAATATAATTTTAAATTATCACACGTTTGATGTTGTACAAATAATGACACCACAAAGATTTATTGAATTCAACATCAAATAAAACTTAATGTGTTGTAAAAAATGGATATTGAGCCTGAGAATAAAAAAAACAGTATGAGATGCTGATGGTTTATATATTTGAATGACAAGGATATCCTGGATATATTTGTATAATTGAACAACAGAACATCCTGGATAGCTTTATATAGTTGAATAACAAGGATATCCTAAATATATTTGTATAATGGAATGACAAGGATATCCTGGATATATTTGTATAATTCAACAAAAGAACATCCTGGATAGCTTTATATAGTTGAATAACAAGGATATCCTAAATATATTTGTATAATGGAATGACAAGGATATCCTGGATAGCTTTATATAGTTGAATGACAAGAACATCCTGGATATTTTTATATAGTTGAATAACAAGGATATCCTGGATATCTTTATATAGTTGAATGACAAGGATATTCTAAATATATTTGTATAATTGAATAACAAGGATATCCTGGATATCTTTATATAGTTGAATGACAAGGATATTCTAAATATATTTGTATAATTGAATGACAATGATATCCTGGATATCTTTATATAGTTGAATGACAAGGATATTCTAAATATATTTGTATAATTGAATGACAAGGATATCCTGGATATCTTTATATAGTTGAATGACAAGGATATCCTGGATATCTTTATATAGTTGAATAACAAGGATATCCTGGATATCTTTATATAGTTGAATGACAAGGATATCCTGGATATCTTTATATAGTTGAATGACAAGGATATCCTGGATATCTTTATATAGTTGAATAACAATGATATCCTGGATATCTTTATATAGTTGAATAACAAGGATATCCTGGATATCTTTATATAGTTGAATGACAAGGATATTCTAAATATATTTGTATAATTGAATGACAAGGATATCCTGGATAGCTTTATATAGTTGAATGACAAGGATATCCTGGATAGCTTTATATAGTTGAATGACAAGAACATCCTGGATATCTTTATATAGTTGAATAACAAGGATATCCTGGATATCTTTATATAATTGAATGACAAGGATATTCTAAATATATTTGTATAATTGAATGACAAGGATATCCTGGATATCTTTATATAGTTGAATAACAAGGATATCCTGGATATCTTTATATAGTTGAATGACAAGGATATCCTGGATATCTTTATATAGTTGAATGACAAGGATATTCTAAATATATTTGTATAATTGAATGACAAGGATATCCTGGATAGCTTTATATAGTTGAATGACAAGGATATCCTGGATAGCTTTATATAGTTGAATGACAAGGATATCCTGGATATCTTTATATAGTTGAATAACAAGGATATCCTGGATATCTTTATATAGTTGAATAACAAGGATATCCTGGATATCTTTATATAGTTGAATGACAAGGATATTCTAAATATATTTGTATAATTGAATGACAAGGATATCCTGGATAGCTTTATATAGTTGAATGACAAGGATATCCTGGATAGCTTTATATAGTTGAATGACAAGAACATCCTGGATATCTTTATATAGTTGAATAACAAGGATATCCTGGATATCTTTATATAATTGAATGACAAGGATATTCTAAATATATTTGTATAATTGAATGACAAGGATATCCTGGATATCTTTATATAGTTGAATAACAAGGATATCCTGGATATCTTTATATAGTTGAATGACAAGAACATCCTGGATATCTTTATATAGTTGAATAACAAGGATATCCTGGATATCTTTATATAATTGAATGACAAGGATATCCTGGATATCTTTATATAGTTGATTTACAAGATTATCCTGGATAACTTCATATAGTTGAATGACAAGGATATCCTAAATATATTTGTATAATTGAATGACAAGGATACCCTGGATAGCTCAGCTGGTAGAGCGACTCTAAGGACAAACCACCAGTGCTTGAATCCACATCAGAATGTTATGTTTCCTAAACACAATAAATCCATCAGCCTGTCATCCGAAATAACATGTTTGTTTGATAGTGTAATGCTATCTCAAATCAATCATAGCCTTACTACACCAAGGTGATATTGCCATATTTGATTTCGGAGCAAAAAACAGTCGTGAGAAGTAGGAAAACATACAAATGGTTTCGTCTCGAATATTTTAATAGTCAGATATCGTTTATCCTATATATTCTATAATTTTAGAAATATATTAATGATTTTTTCTATGCACAGAT
Source organism: Timema californicum (assembly GCA_902141385.1). Taxonomy (NCBI): domain Eukaryota; kingdom Metazoa; phylum Arthropoda; class Insecta; order Phasmatodea; family Timematidae; genus Timema; species Timema californicum. The sequence goes on from CABFOW010004425.1 coordinate 45,903, forward strand.
TTGTCAATCTTTCTCCTTGTAGAAAACTGACTCTCGCCACTGTTGACGTTATACCGGTTCTTGCACCAAACCCTTCATTTCTCGTTATTTATAATTATGTAAACATATTGCTAACAAAACTTGTTGTTTACCACGCCTCACGCGTATCTTGAACTGAGACATTTGGGCCAGCCACTCAATGGGATTATGAATCCTTCCACGCACACTGTGTGACCACCATTGTATTTTAAAGGTAGCTTGCCAGGGATAGCAATAGTTCAGGTTATATGAAGGCCTGGGAACGATACCTAGCTAGGTACACTTGTCTATACTAAACTCTGGTTTGGGTGTTTAACCTGTGGGCCGTCTATGCTCCTCAAGATTGGCTCGTGGTTAACCTTTCATGTATTTTTAATACTCCCCTTTGGAGTATTGGGCTCAGGAGCCATTTCTACCCCTCAGGCATGGCTGGAGCTGACTGGGTTTCTTTAGCTTGTATGTTTTGTTGTTGACCACCTGTTAGGTGCTCAAATTGTGGGGCGTTTCTGCCGACCCGGCATGGCCCGTAGTTTCTAATATTTCCTTATAGTTTTGTCTTACCTCTTGTAAGGGGTTTTTGCATCATATCCATGGTGCTCATATTAACTGAGCTTTAACTTGCCAGTACAATATTTACTGTATGTGCTCGGTCTACATACTAGAGTAATGGATGGTTTGGACTATAACTGAGTTGTGTGAGTGCATCCATCCGGCGCCTCACGCCCCTTGTTGACCGTGATATAGGCAATGCTACCTAATATCTTAATATTGTTTTATAGACAATACTTACTGAGATCATGTGTAAATAATTGACTAAAGTAGCTCCATGGCTTCTTTGGTGCTGACTGACAGCTCCCAACTGACAGCTAAAAGCTTTGAAAAGTTACCAGACAAAATGATGTATCCCTACCCCGAACCATATGATCTGCAAAAACACGTGTTTAGCAACTGTTACTTCTGACGGTCAAAATTTATGTATATACCTAAATGTTGACTGTCAGAAGTCAGCTGTGAGCTGTCAGTCAGCACCAAAGAAAGTCATGGGGCTACTGTATGTACCTTGCTTCATTAAATCACTCTACTATTAATTATCCCTTGTTCTCATTGAATATATGTATATAGTATGTATGTATGTACCTACTTCCCTATCTAGGTTAATGATATATCATCCCCCGATTATTAAATGATATGTAGGGGGTGGGTGCGCCCTCAGGCCCAGATGTGTGTGGGTTTAAACCCAGCTGGCATCGACAGAATATTTCTTGAGTGATTCAAGCTTGCAGCACAAATTCCTTCGGGGGCAAATTAAAGGCGTCAGTCTGATTTCGATCGTGGCATGAAAGAGAACCTTTGAAGATATGTTAAAATACCTTTCCTGGAAAAATATCACTCCCGTTTATAGACATTCTAGTGTGCTGGTATAATCAGTTGATTCAGTAAAAGCAAGTTAAATAGCTTAGATAAATAAAAAAATATTTTAGATTATCCCCTTACATAAGTGGAAGTTTATTTTTTCTCAATAATACCCTGATCTTATCCACACCTTTAGTGAAAATAAATGCGCTTAGCCTAGTTGGGTAGTAAGACTCAACTAAAAAAAAATCTAACTTTTACAACTGTTAGATATACTGTAATATCTATTATACGAAAGTGTATATTCTTGTCAAATTCAATATCGACCTTTTTTTGGAGTCAAATAATTGTCAAATGATGACCTTAATAGTAATATTTTGACCAGGAACTGTAAAAACTCTCTTAACATTATATTTTTTACCAGAAATTTAAATGTTCCCTCCCTCCTCCACCCAGAAACATCTCTGGAGCCGTTGGGGCAATGAGTCCCATATTTGGGTGGGGGTGCCCCTTGAGATCTCAACCAAAACATCCCTCCCACAAGCTCTGTTCCCTCAGCCACCCTCTCCGTTCCCAGACGTTTCTCTGGAACCCCTGATGGTATGGGGTGAAATTGTAACCGGTATCGCTGTCTCTACCGAAAGTTTCTCAAACGCTTTGAAATATGAATGCTTCATGTATTTGTTCTATGTTCTCCATTTTAAAATTAAATTTTCCTTAAAACTAAAACTTATGCTCTCTTGTGTTTTCTTTATTTGAGAGAAAGATTTCTTTTCTTTTATTTGGACAAAGTCATTTATTATTAGGTGTTATGTCTTACGACAAATCTATTCCTTTTATCAGTGAACTTAGACCACCAATGAGCCCTGTCCTCTGCCTTCTCCTTGTTCTCCCAGAATGTTCTTATTTCTTTCAAGTCATCCAATATTTGAATCCTCCTCCTTCCTAAGATCCTCTTTCCCTCAACCTCTCCTTCTAAGATGCCCTGAAAGAAGAGACAGTTCTCCTAATGATGTGTTCGATCCTGTTTGCCTTGGACTGAAAAATTACCTCCAAAATGCCTCTCTTCTCGCCCACTCTTCTTAGTACGTCTTCCCGTGTCACCCTATTTGACTATCTGATATTCTCAAATCTTCTCCAGCTCCACATTTCAAAGCACTTCAAGTATTTCTTTTCAATCGTCCTAAGAGTAAAAATTCTTTTCCATAAGGTGCGATGCTCCAAATGTAACATTTCATCAGTTTATTCCTCAGCTGTAAACTCAACTTTCTGGTCAGCAGTAACCTCTTCTAGTTGGAAGCTTTCTTGGCCTTGACGATCCTCGACCTAATCTCTTTAGTGCAGTAGGCATCCTTTATCAGCAGACTTCCCAGGTCCTTGAACATCTCTATGTTTTCCAGCTCCTCGTTTCCAAATTTGACCTATTTTTACCTAATTACTGCCCAATTTGCGTATAGGCTCTCAAACTATCTTATAATAATTATAAAATATTCAACGTTAATAAATGTCGGTGACTTGGCGGTCTAGGGGTAAGGTGTCAGACCTCTGTGCTGGCGGCCGGGGTTCAATTCTCGGTCCCGGCACAGATTTATCTGATTACCAAACCCTTCCTTCACCTCTGACAAGACATCTTGTGACTGTGGGGAATGCCAGGCCTCCACCGTGGTTCGGATTCCACGTTAAACTGTAGGTGGTCCATTTCATATCACAATCACCCTACCATTACACATTAGCGT
>CABFOW010004426.1:0-56651 GCA_902141385.1 Timema californicum
AACACCACCTCTATCCTACCAATTAATTAATTAACAATAATTAATAATTAATCAGCAATAATCAACATGTCAGAGTTGCTCGGACAGGGAGGGGAAAGTAGGTCAGGGGGGAAGGAGGCTATTTATAGCACAGGAATAACGGTACCTCAAATATACACCGTTTTCGATATAAACTCTCTGAATAGCTTACATATACACATTTCTGTGTATAAAGGACTGTTTTGAAACGCCATCCCCACTACTCTTATCCAACTGGTGCGATAAGATACAAAAAAGGTGTAAGAGAGGAAAAGACCCAGAAACAAGACAGCCTCGTTTATGTGACGATTACAATGAGTAGGGGACTATTTGTATCAAAAGAGTTACCCCTTTTTACCTTTATGACTCCCTTTACGGGTTTCCTGGACTCAAAGTGGCTCGAAGAAGAAAAGAGAAGGTGGATTTTCTGGGAGGTACAGCATGTATACAATTATATTTCTCGTTATTTATCTTGCCTAGTACAGTTCTGAAAAAATTCTTACTGATGTCGTCAGTAGTATAAAATAATCTGGGAGCCGTAAAAAATGATATAATGGGCCGCGGGTTGACCAGGACTGCTTTAAACAAACCTCCCACCCTCTATAGTTCTATACAAAATACTTACAGTGAGGATTGCTCTATTGTGCTTTGTGGCTCTGTCACACACCTTTAAAATGTAACAAAACATTATAGTGAGAACAGAATACGGTTTACTAACTGCGTCGCGAAATGTCGTGCCTGCACACTTCAGAGTTCTAAACATATTTTGTATCCAGTCTCTTTTGTAGAAATATTTTCCCGTGTGCGTTCCATTTCAAGTTTGATAAATGAGTCCAGGCATGCAGTGATTGTCTCATGTTTAAAAAAATATATTTCCTCCAATATAGCCTTACCACAGACTGGTTTCATCTATTGTTTGTGTCTTTTTCTAAAAGGCTTATCATTCTTCCTCCACGCCAATGCCATTAAATTCTCTCAGTGATCATACATTCCTAATCACCTACCTTTGTAACGTAGTTAAATGTGGATTCCATACATTTCTGCGAAGTCAAAATTACTTATTTAACTCGATTACGGTGGGGTCCACTACCAACTTCTGAATATGAAGCATATCTGAAACGTTTGATCAGTTAAGAGTGAAACCTCCTTTACTAACCAAAGATGCAGAAGGCGCAAATAGACACAGAAAATTAAACAATCAGAGTGAGTCGTTTGAGTGAAATCAGATTTCTGTTACTCAGACACACGCAACTCACCTGGTTTCGGAAACAGCTACCAGACGGTCGTCCTTTGTGCCCTCATATTATAAACCACATAGCAACTCAAACATAAATAAATAAATGAATAAATAAATAACTAACCTAAGGGTACTCTTGAGGTGTGAGATCATTTAATCCTAACATAAAGAAAAAACAATAAATTAATTTTAAATGTTTATTTCTTATAAATATATATATATATGAAAACTATGTATGATGGTAAAAAAATTATATAAAAATAAAAAATAATTATATAAAAATAAAAACTATATAAATATATACATCTATGTGAAAACTATGTATGATGGTAAAAAAATTAAATACGATAGACGTTTTCTAAGAATATATTAAAGGTTATATAATTATGTGTATGAAAAAGTTAATATAAAAGATCCTTTCAAACTTACGGTCTTCATTAACATTAGTAAATTTACTTTAAAATTTAATAAATTCAACAAATCTCAGGTTCTCATATAACCCACTCACAAAAGAATATTATATAGTCCAAAAATAATTAAACTCCTCTTCTCCAAGAACACAACTCTATTTACAAAATTACTAGAATGATCCGCTAAGCTAAATATAACTATGAGAGTAATTGATATTTCAATGTAATACAAATAGAAAATGAATCTGAACGGATTATTAACAACAGCAAGAGATATTGAGGCATTTACCTTCAGGCATTACCAAAATAGACTTAATTCATTTCTCTTTCAAGAAGATTAAGTATCTTCCACGAATAAATAATAAAGGAAAGTCTAGATTACTCGCAATACTATTTTATGTATTAGGTTAATACTTGCCATAATAGATCAATATTGCTACATATCTGCAAAAGTAGTATTATCAAACAAAATGAATTAAATATACGATCTTACTACAGAATAACTTTCTATCTATCTCCAGATCAAAGATAATTCGTATATAAATATTTAACTATCGATATATATATATATATATATATATATNATATATCGATCTCAGTCATAATTTCAATGTTCATTATTATGGTCTTTGGAAATCCTTATAACATTAACCATAATCAAATTTAGTTTCATTAGCCAATACAAGAGTATTTTAAATTACAAAAAAAAAAATAATAAGCCAAAATAAGAAGTTTGGAAAATTACAAATTTAAAATTATCTAAGCCAAAATATTCAATTTTCCTTACATTTTTAATATGCGCAGCCAAGGCTACGTTCTCCTCTACCAAGAGCCAAATCCAAGTGTGCCGGTAATGGCAACATACTGGCACTATGTTCACTTAAACCCAGAGAAAAGGGAAGGCGTGGAACAAGGTGGGTCACGAGGGAGGGGATACGCATGACAAAACACATGGTCATGAAGCTTTGAGAATGTTCATGAATCTTCTCCGATGGACTAGAACTGGAATCACTTCCCTTATTAAACACTTTGAAATGTTATATCACTCTGCGACCTCTAGCGGTCACCGCTCGAACTTGGGTTGGCTCAGTCAGTTCTTTGCGCGTCACGGTCTTGATCGGATGTGTTGTTGTTGTTGAATCGCGTAAACGTCGTGAGATGATTGGTTGGTAAAATGGGGTAAGTAGGTCATGCCATCCCGTCTTCTTTCTTCTTGTTTTTGTAGATAATACTACAAGAGGATATCTTATTGAAGAATAAGGGTGGAAATTACATTTCTCTAAGACATTCTTGTTGCTTCTGTTTGCCTTTAATGCTCCACGTATCAATAACTATTTTAGTATACTGGATGTATTTAAATTATTTGAAATTTTAGTTAAATCTGGGATACCCAAAAAAACTTGTCATGCTAAATTGAGGTATGTTTGACTTCTACGCGTGGCGGTGTACAGGTTTAAGTGGACCATATTATTGTAAGATTTGAGATCGAGTGAAATTTAGAGAGATCGATGTCTACACGGACCATTCCTACACTAACGTTGTGGACCGAATAAGTAAATGAGCCTTCTTTTCAGCTATAAATTTCTAAATAAATCGTTCTAGATTATATTTATTTATTTAGGTTGCGCCATGTTTGCATAATTTTTTTATTAGGTTACAGAAGGGAGGTAGATAGACAGAAAGTTTTCTAGATGTTGTTGCATTTCACAAGTATTTGTAATAGTGAACAAAGGGAAATATAATCTGACGACAGAGAATCATTGCAAAGAAATAAATAAAAAATTGATTATCCAGGTGTAAGAATATTTTCTAACACTTGTGGATGGATTGAATTTTATGTTCTCAAATTATTCATTAATTTGAAATATATTAAGGTTGGGAACTTTTTATTTGAATTATGAAATGAAAAACTATTTCATTGCAACGCTTTAGAAATAAATTGTGGGTTTAAACAAGGAGATGTACTTTCCCCATTACTCTTTAATCTATCCTTAGAATATGCTATTAGGGTAATGCAAGAAAGTATTACTATTGTAATTATTAGTATTCGTGTTATTTGTTTGTGGATATTGCAGATTTTTACAGCCTGTTTTATTCGTCACTTCACTATTCATTTTGTATCAACGCATAGCTCTGAAATGATAGTTGAACCTATATTTGATCTTATTTTCGATTCAGTTCACTAGCCTCAACTAACTATATATATATATATACACATATACACATTTATTTACATGACGCCTTAATATTTGTGTATATTAAGATAAATAATGTTTGTGAAGGTATAACTAGTGTCCCTTTTTTAATATTTATGCGTATATACTCGTATTTTTGTATATGATAGATTAAATACTAATTCAAAGGTATATTGGCCTACCACTCAAATATATGTCTCCGTCGTAATATTTGAATCAATAGCCTTAAATCTAATAGTCCGATAGCCTTTATTTAATGCAATAGACACACCAGTCCAATTATACAGCCACTTCACTGGTCAGGCCTTAGGTCAATGGATCCTTAGCAAGTCAATTATCTATATGTTTAAGGGCCAAATTACTTCATCTGACTATCTTTGACTGTATTTCCATACACAAATATTGGACTATCATCACCTGCATTAGTCTTTCGTCCTTTCAGTTACCAAAACTGAAATCCTAATCTCATACCCTTGAGAGCTAACAACCGGTTACTGACTACATACAGACTGGTGATCACAGAGCAATTAATGGCATCAAATCTTATCACCTTAATGCAAGAATAGTTCAGACATTAAACTGAGTCTTTTATCTGGAATCTAATATTAAGCTACTTGGTGGTCAATCACTTGATTAATTAACATTTGAGAAAACATTCTAAAAATTGGTAAGTAAAGAGCGACATGTAAGCTCCCAAAAGATTTATTTTTATTTATTTGTTGTATTTAACGTGCGCTTTCTGAACCGGCTGATTATATCAGCACACGAGCATTTCTATGAGCGAGACCTAAAGACCTACCAATTTTGTTGGTAAAGGTATTTTCACAAACCTTCCAGGGTTCTTTTACAAGCCACAATCGACTTGGGACCGACGGGTTCACTTTCCCTCCAAAGGAAGTTGTGCTACGTATTTTTATTGCTCAAGAAAAATGTGTCGCCCCCGGCTGGGTCTAAACTCACGAACAACAGATCCTGAGGCAAGCACTTTACCCCAAGACCACTGAGGTCTACTACTTGAAAAGAGAAGCTGTGATTTATTTGCTCATGGAATTATAAGAAAAAATACTAACTATATAAGGTAAATTAATTTTTTTTAAATTTAAACAATTTTGGAATTAGAATAATAGACGCAGTTAAAAAACACAATACAGAGTATAAGCCACAAATGTGTTAGGAATATATGGTGTTAGAAAATTAAGCAAAAAAAAAAGAACATTCGGTTGGCAGATATGTTTTAATAAAGAGATAAAATATCAAAATAAAAGTAAGTCAAATGGAGTTAGAATATTATACAGATCTAAAATCATATTAAACAAATTTAAAAAACCTAATTATAATATCAAAGTATATGGAGTTGGAAAAATAAGCTAAAAAACTAAGAATTTATTTGGAAGATATGATATATGAAATATCATGTCAATTTATATATAATGAGAATAATTAATTGGAAATTACAATAATTACTTTAATTAAATCCCAAATAATATGTGGAACAACAAAAATAGTAAAAATAATTCTAATCAATACTTTATAAAAATACAATTATAAAATACAATAAGAGTGACATGTAGATAGAAAAGAGTATTTTTATCATTTAAAATAATTTAAAAATTAGGTTAATTAACATGCATTGAGATATATTTAATTTAACAAGAATATTATTTTAATTTGAATTAAGAAAAAGTTCACAGTTAAATTATTATATATATATATATATAATTTTTTGAAGTCCTATCCTGCAACTAATGTGCCTGTTTAAGAACCCACTAATATACTTTAAATATGTTTAGGGTGACCTGGCGGTCTAGGGGTAAGGTGTCAGACTTCTGTGCTGGCGGCCGGGGTTCAATCCTCGGTCCTGGCATAGATTTATCTGATTACTAAACCCTTCCTTCACCTCTGACAAGACATCTTGTGAATGTGGGGAGTGCCAGGCCTCCACCGTGGTTCGGATTCCACGTTAAACTGTAGGTCCTCCATTTCATCTCACAATCACCCTACCATTACACATTAGCGTAAGTGCGTATAACCCGAACAGGTAGTAAGACGCGGTGCTAATAGTAATAATAATAATAATTATTATAATAATTATAATAATAATAATAAATATGTTTAGTTAAAATAAATAGATAGATGGGTGGCATTAATAAGTTTAGCATTTTATGATAGATACATATTTGTAATAAGACTATATACATGTCAGTTTCATTTAGGACTCTACAAACAGTTTATACATTACAATAATGAACGTTTCAAGAAGAAAAAAAAAATGGGTGCAGGCTTGATATTTTAAGTCTCGTTTGACTTATGAATTGTGTCACATTTAATTAAAGTACCTTTTATAAATGATTAAAATAGTATTAAATACGTCCAGTATAGATCTGTGGGCTAATATACGAATATTAATTATTAAGAGATGGATAACCTTTACGAGTAGTACGCTAACAGTTGACTGGTAAGAAGATTATAGCAGTTATGATACGAGCCGCAATGTTTGGTAATACATCTGAAATATGGTATTTTTCAGATTGGCGTATATAAACTGGTTGTTAAAAGTTAATTATTGAAATTAGCACATTTTATTACTGTATGAACCGTTCAAAAATTTTACATTTCTACCATCTTTTTTCCAGAAAACTAAAATAGTTCAAATTATATAGTTCTAATGTCAAACAAGCTGACTGGTTCGTAGGTAAAATATTTTAAATCGATAACGAAGTCTTTATGGTATTTACTATAAATTATAGTCTACCTATTTGGTATATTCATAATTTATTTTATGAATGTGTATAACCCAAGCATGTAGTGAGATGTGGTGACAATTTGTTTTATGAAAACAAGGCGTGTTGGAAGATATCAACAATTCATTATTAAACTTATTCTCTAGAAATAAATAGCAAAACCAATAAACATATTGTTTTCTAGTAGTTGAAACATTTAGATTATAATTTTGGAGCATATCAACATATGGCATCCTTGTTAAATCATAGTATTTATGTGAGTTTGCAATGAAAAAGGCTACTCCAATAATTATATGTTGGTGATAAGAGGATGAGTTAATGTTTAGTTGATAAGAAGTGGCCCAAAGGGCGAATATTTTTGACCCATAGCTGATAAACCGCAGTGGAGATGTCGTTCATTTAGCTTTTAACAAGAAGTTGCTTCCTGTCAAAAAGTATATCGGAAATATAAATAATTCAAAGTACGGTGGATTATACTGCTCACTGCATCTAATTAAATATTGCAATAGAATGTAGACTATTTATTTATCCTTACCTACCAGCCCTATACCCTAGTATGTAATTCAGGACCTATTTCTGAATAGAATTTATTTGTCTAATTTTACAATATTTGAGTATGGAAAGTAACTCAAATTAGTTGTCCTAAATTCCTAGTTTATAATTTTCTATCCTACTAGTTGGTTCACCCCGTGTATTTAATGCTCTCCGGTACCCTGCCCCACTGGGAGTCCCACCGCCCTCCGGATCTAATAGTCCCCAGATCAGCGGAAGCCCAACGGGGGCGAGCACCCCCCTTTCCACCATCTGGGGAGGCACCCTATTGGAGATTTCTCTCCACCTACTTCCTACTGAAACCACCACCTACTAACTTAACCTAATAGTAACAAAAGTAATAATTAAAATTAACCTAACCTAAATACATAACATTCTTCTTGTGTCGATGCAGGATCTTCAAGGGTTGTTACCGGCCCCATCTTTCGTACTGACAGCAGTCATCCGATGGACCGGTTGACGGGCCAGATGCCCAACAGCTCCAGCCCAGCAACACACTTTTTTCCAAGTGGGCTGGACTCGTTGAGTGAGGGGTTGATTTTTTCATCTAAGAAGGTGTTAATTTTTGTGACTTTCTTCCTAGCTGGTATTCCGGCACTCTCTGGTTCATCAGCAGCTTACACTATTGGAATCCAGAAAGCGCCTTCCCTCAGCCAGGCTCCAGTTAACCAGGAGTTTATCATCACGCTCCACCCTTCCAGCCAACATCTACATTTTGTGTATTCTGATTCAGGTTGTACCAGTTCTGCAGTACATCGTCAGTCAGAGTCTGATGTCACGTCCGTGCTTTCAGTAGTGCCGCTATCATCTTCAGTTATGTCATTTTCTTCAATGTCATGTCTAATCTGTCTCCTAGTCTTCATTTCTGTCACGTATCTGTTTCGTTCTCTTTTCGATGCATCATCCGCGATTACGTCCAAGAGTCCCCACGTGTTGCGATATGTGATATACTGTACTAGCCTGCAGAGGAGCCTGCAGAGGAACCTGCACAATTTTCCTATCTTCCATCATTTCCACACATTCTAATACCAAATGAACTGGCGTAGACTACCTTTCACAATCACATTGTCTGGAATATGTTCATATTCTTGCAAAGAGATCTTCCCTATATGGAACATGGCCTGTGATAGAATGTAGAATGATAACGTTGGCGTAATGAATAATCAGGACTACATAAATACACTTTCTAAAGTAGTGACTATATAACGAATATATACTTAGGTTCAACGGCCACACAATATTTAGATTTGTTTTTATTGTTGTGGGATATTGTTTTAAGAGAACGGAATTTGAGTATTTACGACAAAAAAAACAACTCATTGTCATTAAACATGATATTTGTTTTCAGAAAATCGCCTATTTGCCAGTGTGAAAATCTGATAAGAATTTATAAAAATATATATATATTTTCACCACGTATAACTACCCACCAGGGATAGCAGAGCTAGGGATGATGAAGGTAGAATTTAGACTTAATACACCTGCATTTGGGCGAAGAGAGTTTAAGAAACATTTCAAGAAAAAGCACCCTCAATACACAAGGCCAGGATTCTAGCACCAACCTCCCCATCATTGGTAAAATAAAAATGGCCTGCATGAGTTGTTTCAGCGTTAACTTCTTAGAATATTACCTTGAAGGATTTTACAATTTTCCATAAAATCACCACATAAACACGTTCTATCTTTAGGCATATTATTTGTAAGTAATATTATAATGATATTGTTCAATGTAAGGCCGATATGTGCCACAATACTCCCGGTTTGTATTCAGTATTAAGTGTTGTATTATGCATGTATGTTGAGGCTGAATATTGTATGGCACAAACCTATTCTCCTCCTTTGTAAACACTGTTTATGATATTTGCTTCATTAACAACAAAAACATACTGTTGTTTAGTAGAAAAAGGCCTGCGGACAGCAAGGTCACTCGGTATAATCTCTATGAGCTCGGTGGTCTTGGGGTAAGGGGCTCTCCTCACAACTCCAAGTTGGTGGGTTCAGACACAGTGGAGGTAAATGAATATTTTCTTGAGTGATACACAACCTCCTTCGGAGGGCAAGTAGAGCCGTCGGCTCCATGTCGATTGTGGGATGTGAAAATACCTTTACCAACAAAATTGGTAGGCCCTTTTCCGCTCGCTTATAGAAATTCAGTATGGAAGGAAACACTACCGGAGCTCCCTTAGTTAATGGGATTTCTACCAGATAGTACAGGCAGCACTAACCAGCTGAAGGGCTAAATCTCTACCAAGCTACATATGACTCACATAAACGAACGTTTGAGTTGACATGATAAGAAATACAGTATTTACAATACATTTCACGATATAGAGATTCAAATCAATATTTGCACTCATCAATAACTGGTCAATGTAAAAATAAAACACTTAGCTTTATTAAAAACTAAATTAGTTCGAAATATACACAATATACTACAAAAATGTATCAAATGCACAAAAAATTATTTACACACAATTAAAAATGAGGTAGTTTAGTTTAATCCCTGTTGAACTGCTTATAAATTAAAACTACTCTATTTGAACTAGCAAACGGTAAATATCACGCCTTTTAACTTGTTAACTGTACAAATTGGAAATTAAATATTCACCAATTGTAGCTTTATTTATACTCATGTTCAAATAGTGTGGTACAATTTTATTGAGTTAAGGATCTATACATCTTTAGTTATAGATTCAATTCCAACAGAGTTAATAAAGGGAGGTGGTGAAATGTTAATAATGGAAATTCATTAATTTCTAGGTTCCATGTGGAACCATGAAGTATTACCTCAAGAATGGAAGGAAGGTATTAAAATACTCATTTCCAATAGGGGGAATAAACCAATTTTAATGACAATAGAGTTATCTCACTGCTACCAACATGCTATAAAATGTTATCTAATATAATTTTAATGAGATTTACGCCATATTCAGAAGACATAATTTGGGAACATCAGTGTTGATTTAGACGAAATAGATCAAAACCGGATCATATTTTTAATATTGAACAAATGTTTAGAAAAAAGTTGGAATACAACATGAAGGTTCATCAGATTTTAAAAAGGCCTATGATTCAGTTAAAAGGAGAAAAAAAAACTCTGTTTAGTTTTGGGAAACTCAAAAAACTTGTCAGGCTAATTTAGATATTCATAAAAAACATAATTAATTGTAGTAAGGAACAATATATATTCGAAATTGATAAAAATAGAATCAATAGAAAGAGCAAAGAGCACAGTTATAAATGTCAAGTTTCCTGGTTATATATTAACTTACTTTCGTTTTTTCCTTGTATTGGCTAACATTGAATATTGTGCCACAACTTACGTTAACTTTTTTCTCATCTAGACCTGAGGATGGTGCCATTGCAGCGCCAAAACATGTCGTGACAATCTCACTCCAGAATTAAAAAAAGGAACAAGGGCATTAAACTTCTCAGATAAGAATAGAATTCAACTTTATTAACTTATTTATATCTTTATATCACACTTTTGTTAATTCTAACTTATAAACATATATATATATATATATATATATATATATATATCTTTTTACACCATATATATTGTTCCTCTAATATTCTTAGATCTTTTGGACATTTGTCTCTTTAACATTTCGTAGTATTGAATTGTGATATCATAAATTTCCTGGAACACAAGAACAATTAACTTACTAGTTTTCTTAACAGAATAGGCATCATTCTCAAACTCTTTACTTAATTGTAACTAACTTTAGTATTTTTATCAATACCATACACTCTATGATCATGTTTGACTCATGTCTTAATACATATATTTAATATGTCTTGTTCTGATTATGTATGTGTTACTTTGACTCACATTTTTAATATGTATGTATAATGTCTAGTATTATATTTTAATTTTATTCAAATTTGTTTTATCACAATCATTCTAAACTATATACTTTTTTGACAAGCTAACTTAAATATTATCTTTATAATTTATTTCACAACTTAAAATTTCTCAGCTTACCTTTGCTTTTTCTATTGATTCTATTTTTATCAATTTCGAATAATTTAGATATGTTCGGTGGATACGCGTGGCAGGGTACAGGCTGAATGTCTCTTATCCGACACTTTCGAAATACTTAATAGGTTTAAACAAGGAGTTCCCCATTACTTTTTAATCTAGCCTTAGAGTATGCTATTAGGGTAATGCAAGGGAGGGGTTGACACTAAACGGTACATTACAGCTATTAGGGTACGCAGATGATTTATCTTTGTTGGGTAAGTGTGGCAAAAAATGCAGAAATCTTACTAGAGGCTAGTAAGAACATATGTTTAGAAGTGAAATTTGAAAATACCAAGTAGGCCTATATAATCATACAGAGAACACAGATTGGGGTCAATAATTTATATTATTTTTCGAGCAACATATAATTTGACAGGTTTAATGAGTTTAAATATTTAGGAACCATTTTAAATAGCAATAACGATATTAATTTGTAAATTAGGAAAAAATAAAGTCGGAAAATGCATCCTATTGATCGGTCAGTAGGTTATCTCACCTGATCTTTAGAAATTAGAACTTAGAAAACAGTTTATAAAACTACAATTTTACCGGTTGTTCTTTATGTGTGTGTAAAACGTGTTCTTTTACTTTACATGAGGTAAACGAATTTAGGATGTTCTAAAACAAGCTGCATAGGAATATATTGGGTTTAAAATATGATGAGGCTATTAGGGGGTGGAGAAGGTTAAAATATGATGAGGCTATTAGGGGGTGGAGAAGGTTAAAATATTATTAGTTACATACCCTGTACTCTTCACAATACAGTGTTAGGTTAGTCAAGTCTCGTAGATTAAAGTGGGTAAGATTATTATTATTAGTAACGCGCCTTACTACCCGTTCGGGATATACGCACTTACGCTAATGTGTAATGGTAGGGTGATTGTGAGATGAAATAAAGGACCTACAGTTTAACGTGAAATCCGAGCCACGGTGGAGGCCTGGCATTCCCCACATTCACAAGATGTCTTGTCAGAGGTGAAGGAAGGGTTTGGTAATCAGATAAATCTGTGCCGGGACCTGGGATTGAACCCCGGCCGCCAGCACAGAAGTCTGACACCTTACCTCTAGACCGCCAGGTCACCAAAGTGGGTAAGACATGCAATGAAAATGGAATAATCTAGAACCATGTTCAGAGTACCGACTGGAAAACCCAATGAGAAAAAACCATTGGGAAGATCTAGATGCAGATAACATTAGAATTGACCTGAAAGAGACAAGATGTATTGTGGTGAACTGGATAGAACTAGCTCAATATAGGAATAGATGGCGTACTTTTGAAAGTGCGGTAATGGAATTTCAAGTTCCTAGTACCGGAGAGTAGGTAAGTAAGTATAGCTTCAAGGGGCCTCCTACTGGATTGCTGAGACTCGTTGCAGATCTTCAAAAATCCCACGTTTTAAAAAAAAGGTATTTGTTGTTTCAACATATGGATCATTTAAACATTGAAGTGATAGGTAACATGCACCAATAGTTTTAGATTTTAAAGTTTAATAACGCTATTAAATGAAGAAATTGTTTATTTTATAAAAGTTTCACGCCAAATATCGCGTTCTTTAGTTCAAAGTAAATTATAGACACACAGGCCTCACTCATACAAATAAAATTTAGTTATAACAAGATCACAACAGAAAATTCTAATATAACTGAGGAATATGTTAGTGTTTTTCAAGCTTCAGAACTGTTATTTCCAGAATAGATACCAAAGTGTAAAGATATTTTCCTTTAATTAGGCGGTGTCCTTGCAAGGTTTTAAAAATAAATTAGTGATAGTGTTGAACATTTTCACAATATGTTAGAATGTATTCATTTTAGGGGTGATATAGTTTATTTTCTAACGGTCACCAACTTAGTTTCTACGTAATAAAAACTATCTATATGCGCGATGCGCATTCCTGAATCGACAGCTGGCCCGAGCTCACTTCTTTTGCGTCACCAGCAGTTCTGTCTGCCTTCTCATACATAGGCCTACATGGGCGGAACGAATACACTGCCTGCCTGAAACCTATTGCTCAGCTACAATATTTACACTCACATTTATTAATAAATCTACGTGGCATGCATTTTCGATCAAAAAATATTTCTTTGCCCACTTTATTGAATATTTCTAGAAGTGTTTGTTATCATAAAGCTATATTTAACATTTTACAAAACACAAAAATATTTGACTAAAATGATCCACTGTGGTGGTCTATTTTGATTGAACCGAAAATAGATGCTTGGAAATTAGTGAAGCAGTAAAATATCTAGAAGGAGTTGAGGCGCAGGTGTATCAAAAGCTTCGATATAAACATTTTGAGGATAAATTAATGGCTTCGGGATTTTTTTATAAACACAAACTACATCACAAGGAAAAAAATACTTCATATAAATGATTCATTTTTTTTGTTCTTTCAACCGTTAGCAATCAATATTAGGCGTAAATTTGTTATAACCTTTTACTTTGTTATATTAACCAAAATATGTTAATTCAAAAAACGCATTTTTAAATTTAATTTAATAAAAGCTTTTTTATATTAATATGTTTTACATTAACTTAATATAAACACAATATATTTGGTTTATGGTCCATAAGCATCGTACTCCAAACAAGTATAGGCTTGTAGTGAAAAATCAATAAAATATATGAATGCTATTAAAACAACTAACTCACTTTCTCGTATTTATTTAGCTTTACGAATTATATAAGAATTAAAAAATGAACTTTCCAGCTATATTAAATGGATTTGTAATCAAAAACATTTCCCGGCAAAAAAATAATTGATTCGAAACATTAAAGTATAAATTCGAATATTGCTTTAGAGAATTAGGTTGTAGAAATATGTAGGACAAAAAAATGGAAAGAAAATACTTTCTATTGCAGGGTTTGATCACAGTGTAATTTTAATCGTTGTAAATACTCTTAAAAGTTTTTTTTAACATAAAAATGGATGCCTCTTGTTATGGCCAAATGTTTCAACTGGTCAAATACGAATCTGTATATATATTCGAGATTCGGACGTTGGCTAATCCCTTATTGTACCTCAACTGTTTTTTATTCTTATACTGTGAGATTTGCTAACACTGAAGACTAGACCATGTACATTAGTTCCATGGCTTCTTTGGTGCTGACTGACAGCTCACAGCTGACTTCTGACAGTCAATATTTAGCTATATACCTAAATTTTGACTATCAGAAGCGACAGCTGCTAAACACAGGTTCTTGCAGATCATATGGTTCAGCGTAGGGATGCAAAATTTGGTCTGGTAACTTTTCAAAGCCGTCAGCTCTCAGATGTGAGCTGTCAGTCAGCACCAAAGAAGCCATGAGGCTACTGTATACTAGGAGACTCCTGTTCTATTCCAGGTCGTACTGATGAAAATAATTAATATATATTGTCTACAGGTTCATCTTAATTTCCACTGCGTTCTAGGCCTGGGTTTGTTGTATTGAGTATACTGTCTCAATATATAATAGATTATTAGTCTTGGTGTTTAGAAAGCGACATCACAAATATATGACACCTGATTTAAAAATATAATTAGTTGAGTAAATCAAAATTGAACTAAATATTCAATTTAGTATATAGATTACCTTAAAAAGGATTTGATATAGGAGAACTTAAAATTTTCAACACTTTTTTTCCTGTGCACTACTACTACCTACCCGTTTAGACTATCTGGATATTTACACTAATAGAGTGAGATAAGAAAGAAAGAATTTAGAAGAAAAGTATCCGTATTTCAGTAAAAAGTGGTTGAGAAACCATTTAGGAGTATTATTATTATTATTATTATTATTATTATTATTATTATTATTATTACTAGCACCGCGTCTTACTACCCGTTCGGGTTATACGCTCTTACGCTAATGTGTAATGGTAGTATGATTGTGAGATGAAATGGAGGACCTACAGTTTAACGTGGAATCCGAACCACGGTGGAGGCCTGGCATTCCTCACATTCACAAGATGTCTTGTCAGAGGTGAAGGAAGGGTTTGGTAATCAGATAAATCTGTGCCGGGACCGAGGATTGAACCCCGGCCGCCAACACAGAAGTCTGACATCTTACCCCTAGACCACCAGGTCACCTTTAGGAGAAAAAACCCTAATTACACCCAACCTGGATTCAAGTCCCAACCTCCCCGTCATGATCAATCCAGTCTAATGCGCAAACTACCCCTTACACTAGTGCGTGCCCAATGTATCGATAATTTGAGGAAACTTTTTTTGTGAACATAGGGATTTTGATCGGCAAAAAATATTATTGGAATCTTTAATTATATTTTTATTATTATTACACAATTATGTGTGGATCAAACGAGCCCATTCCCCGCAATACACCTTAAGATATGAAACAGTTGGGTGGGGAGGGGGGTTTGATGATTAAATTAATAGCCAGGAATAACTATTACGTGCTTGACAATTATCTTAGTGTTTCCCTAAACCAAACACGAAACACAGTTCACAACCTCGTTATTACTTAACTAGACCGACATTAATCTCCACGAGGAGTAAGGGTGGAAGTCTGTCCTCGCGAACCATTCACAGGCAATGCTATCATGTCCACAATACAGTCTACTCTTAAGGACCCCGGTCCACTCTAGTTTACAATACTCGACTGAGTAACCTCTCTGACTGTTCGCAACCGACCACTCTGAATGATGGTCAGTGATACCAAATGTAGAGAGAATAGCAGGTGACGCCAGTTGGAGAAAGACATCTGATTGGCTGAGAGAGTGACGTCACTCGTACACTAGCCAGCGCTTGAAGCCGTGTTCTTACGTGTCTCTTTCAATGAATCATTTCAAGTGATTCATTTTTAATGAAAATAGAAATTAAAGGAATTTGTTCACATGTGTAACTTATCATAATGATCATGTTGAGAATAATTAACAACTGTTTAATTTACTAAAATGGCACCACGTGCTGTTTTATTTTATATAACTCACTACTTATATTCCACAGATATTCAAATCGTCTGTACCAGTCTAAAAATGGGCTGGTTTGTTCGTCTCACCACTTATATACAATTTTTGAGAAATCTTACAACACAATGTCTGTAAATATATATGAAAATCCTTACATTTAAATAAAAATGAATTCATTAATTCCTGTACGTGTTCACACGGTTAATTTGGTTTTGATTTTTCAATGATGATAGTTAACATTGAAGAAAAGCATAACCCCCTTTTCACTTTTAATGAGACTGAAATAATAACTCAGCCTATTGAAATTAGTGTTTGGACGTTCATTTTGTATTAATCTTCAGTGAATCACTGAAAATGACACGTGAGAACATGGATTAATAGCTTTAAAGAAGGTAAATTAAATATTTTCAAAATAATTATTGCTATAAATTATAATATCACGTTTGGGAACAATAAACATATTAATACATATTTAAAATACACACCATTAAATGAAAAAACTGAAAAAATTACACTTAACCTATTAAACTATGTTAAAAATTACCTACATGTTGGAACTATTGTATTAACACTGGCCACATTCGATGTGTTTTGAAGTTCTTGACATCTTAGTTAACTTTCCATTTAGCACCGGAAAGATCAAAGTCACTATCGGCAAAATGAATGAAACATATTCGAGCAAAATTTGTATTAATTGTGTCTTTGCTTTTGAGGTCTCATGTGCGGAAAATTTCTTTATTCTTAAGAAAGGAGTAGAAAGATATATTATTACCCTTGCAGTTTCGTTGATTATTTACACAGAGTGCAACAGCAAATCTTGGCATTTTGTTTGTCTGTTTGAAAACAAATGTAATTAAAATTGAATAATGTACACAAATAAATTAGCAAAAAGCCTGAGAGTCTGATTGTTCTGCAATTACTTGTATCTTATATTATATAAAAGAAAAACTATTATAAAATAAAAAACAGCTTGAGAAGAACAATACAACTACATACAGTTAGCATTCATACATATATTTAGTATTATAGTCACTGTTATTGAATAATTAACTAGAACATCCCTGCTGTATTTTATATTAGCATATTAAAACAGATACTTTAGTGGTAAACATAATAAAGTGACTAACTACACACGAAATAACCACTACCAGGCAAACACAATTAAATAAATAATTATAAAGATAAATGAAAGGGCCGCCCTAAAGACATGGGCCGCACCAGTGTAAAGAGAATAGATAGGTAGCGCCAATTGGAAGAATTGGTTGATGTCATTGCTTACGTCAGCCACGAAACTACGTCACCCATTACACAACAGTTAGTAGTATTTCGTGCAGTCCATGTGTTTCGGACGGTCCTTTAATTTATCTTTATAATGATTTATTTATTTGTATTTTCCTGGTAGTGGTTATTTCGTGTGTAGTTAGTTACTTTATTATGTTTACCACTCGAGTATAAGTTTTAATAGGCTACTATAAAACACAGCAGTGATGTTCTAGTTCAGTAAACACTGACCCCAGGGGGGTCGCAAAGGTTTTATGAGGGGGTCGCGATCGCAAGCCAGGTAAAATAAAAAGCAAGTGTAGGTCCTACGTTACAATAAAAATACAACAATTTCAGAGAAAAGTTTATTTTTAAATATAGATTCTACAATCTTCACTGCATTAAAGATACAATAATAATTTCAGTGAGAAGGCTGTGCCTGTTTATTTTTTAATAATTTGTCGAATGGTGGTTCTCTTTTTGAGACGCAAATAACCAAATCATTTTCTGATTGGAGTCTATTTCTCTTCTTAGTTTTTATGTTCACCATTAAAGAGAAGGTTAGTTCACATAGGTAGGAAGTGGTGAATTGCACTAATAATCTCAAAGCTTCTCTTGCCAGCTCTGGATATTCTTCTTTTCACTTCATCCAGAATACGTCAATCTTTTGCGAATTAAATTCAATTTTAAGCATGCCGTCAGCTGCAACATCTATAAGATTGTCTTTCATCTTCGTGGTCAGATCAGCCAGTTGTACTGACAAATCCAAAAAAGGATTTTGTATCCATCTATGCCCATTGTCAGCGTCAGAGTTCAGTTCTGGAAAGTAACTTAATGATTTTTCTTACAAATCATGCAAGCTCTGTATCATGCAAGGAATTTGAGAACTTACTACTAATGATTGGTCCGTTGCAATTTCTTCGACAATCTTCTGAACGCAAGGGAAAGAATCATCCATTCATTTTTGTAAAGACTTTGCCTAAAAATGAAGTTTTGTGAGGAATCCTTTGACTTTATCCTTGGCCGTTAGAATATTTTCTTTTTTCCCTTGGATGCTCTTGTTTAAAATAGGTGGTTAAAAAGATCAGCGAGAAATGCTAATTTTAATAGCCAAACAGGGTAACAAAAGTAATTCGCATATTCAGATTTATGATCGTGTAAGAACAATAACAATTCAGCTTTTAGTTCCAGAACTCATGGTGATACATTTCCTTTTGACAGCCATCTGACCTCTGTATGATTAAGGAGATTTGTATGGAGAGAACTCATGTCTTCACAAATGATTCTAAACAGTCGTGTTTGAAAAGCTTTACCATTAATAGAGCTCACAACTTTGATCACCCCTTTCAGTACATCATTCAAATAAGAAGATAAAACCTTTACTTCCAGAGCTTGCCTGTGACGAAAGCAATGTGTTCATGAAACATTTGGCATTATTTATTTTAATTTCGCGAAGAGCCCGCTTTGATTGCCAGTCATAGCTTTAGCACCATCGCTACAAATAGTGATACATTTTGTCCAATCAATCTCATAGTCACGAGTGTTTTCTAAAAACATGTCGTATAAACACTGGCAAGTAGTCTTCACAGGAAGTGCTTTGCAAAATAAAATTTCTTCATTGATACTCTCATCTGCTTCAAAGCACACAAATACCACAAATTGCGCACAATCTGCAACATCAGTCATCTCATCAAACTGCAGAGAAAAATGTGGGCTCTTCTTTGAATTTTATCAACTAATTGTTCTTGAATGTCACTGGCCGTATCGTTTATTCTGCGTTCAATATTATTATCAGAAAGTGGTATGCTTTTTTAGCTTGTTTGCCTCCTGCTAATCTAGCATAATCTCAACTATATTCGGGGCTGCTGGCATAATAAGATTTTCTGCAACTGTATGCGATTTCCCAGCATTAGCGACTCGGTATGCGCCTTGGAAGTTAGCTAATAACTAACTCTTTCTTATTGACATTGGATACCTAAAATAAGATTAAAAAATATATCTTTAATATTAATTTTAATATTATATCAATATGTATTAGAATTTTTAGTTATTGTAGATGTATTTAATGAAGAATGAGGTGGATATTAAAGTTAGATTAATTCTTTGGATAATATTTAAAAATCTTAATCTTTAGATTTGTATGGAATTTCGAATGGGTAATGATAATAATTATTTCTCAAAACCTTAACAACAAACGTCTGTGAATTTATTGGAATGGCAATTTTTTTATTTTCCTGAATAGTTAATAAATAAAAAAAAATGAGATTGCTAGGTTCCTTATGAAAGGCCTCACATAATATTATTTTTAAACAACGAATAATACTAATTTATTATCTGAGTCATAGTAGTTTGCTGGTGGTTAAAGGTTTTCAGCCTCGGTTCGAAGAAATGTAACGGTTTATCAGCATCCTTGTTATGTTTAGTTGAGAGGTGACGCATAAGCTTTGATGGCTTCATACTCTCACAGGCTTCATACTCTCACGTGATAATACTTCACCGCAAATTACACATTGAGGTTTATTATTCATGACAGTAAAACCATATTTCATATAATTGTCATAAAGTCTTTTTTTTTCAGTTTTAACTCGCTTCCGCTACTGCCACTTGTACTAGACATGGAGGGCTGTGCAGATCTTTTTAGGAACTTCTCTATTACGACCGTACACGCTGATGTACTCTGACAACTGACAAACGACTGTTCCTTTGCGGCCACTGACCATTTACCTTCAACCAACCTGCGCGCTCACTCCCCCATCCCCGCCCAACAGCACCAAATACGTCTTATTCGAAATCACTGATATAATTTTATTACGTCCAGGGGGTCGCCAGAATTTTTTTACTTGCAAAGGGGTCGCATATTCAAGAAGGTTGAAAAACACTGTTCTAGTTAATGATTTAGACATTGTATTTACTACATTTATTTAATAGTAATAATACTTAACACCGCGTCTTACAACCCGTTCGGTTTATACGCTTATTTAATAGTAGTTACTATATATAATATAATATAATATAATATAATATAATATAATATAATATAATATAAGATACAAGTAATTGCAGAACAATCAGACTCTCAGGCTTTTTGCTAATTTATTTGTGTACATTATTCAATTTATAATTACATTTGTTTTCAAACAGACAAACAAAATGCCAAGCTTTGCTGTTGCACTCTGTGTAAATAATCAACGAAACTGCAAGGGTAATAATATATCTTTCTACTCCTTTCTTAAGGATACAGAAATTTTCCGTACATGAGACCTCAAAAGCAAAGACACAATTAATACAAATTTTGCTCGAATATGTTTCATTCATTTTGCCGATAGTGACTTTGATCATTTCTGGTGCTAAATTGAAAGTTAACTAAAATGCCAATAACTTAAAACAAATTGAATGTTGCCAGTGTTAATACAATAGTTCCAACACGTAAGTAGTTTTGAACATATTTAAATAGCTTTTTAAGTGCAATTTATTCAGTTTTTCTCATTTATTGTTGTGGAATGACGGCTGAAGAATCCCTATTTTGTAAACAACCGGGAGGTCCACTGAATTAAGCAACTCAACATAACTATTATTTATTGTTTCACACGCACAAAAAGAGGACCCTGTTTGGTCTCTTCATTTTGGACAACAATAAAAAAAACCTACAGTCCCATGGCGATAGAAAATGACAACAACAAAAACAAATGAGCATAGCAAAATGGAAAGACACACGATACACAACATACCGCCCACAAAATAGCACATATTTTTTAACAACAAAGTTAGAAGGTCTTAAATAGAACAGTATAAATATAATAAACACTAGAAGCACTACTATACAATAGTCAATTGAGTAAATTAGTAGGGGACACAGCTTTTGTATCACCGTTTGACAACACTGGATGAAATACGGACAGTAGCTACTCGAACACGATTGTCAAGACCACGATGGATTTCTTCCACCCCAGCCAATCTCCACTGTAGAGGTGGAACATCATCGTCCTTCAGGAGCACAACCATCCCTGGTTGAAGATCGGGGAATACAGTAGGTCCCCTTGGAACGCTGTTGGAGTTGGCTTAAGTAGTCACGCGACCACAATTTCCACAACCGTTGGATGCATTGTTGAACCATTTGCCACCTAGACAGTCTGTTCATGGAAATGTGTGTGTAGTTTGACTCTGGTATTGTGGTGATAGGCTCACCTATCAAGAAATGACCACGGGTCAGAATTTGAGGGTCGCTGGGATCGGCCGATAATTGACAAAGAGGACGAGAGTTGAGGCCAGCTTCAATTTGTGCCAAGACTGTACACAACTCTTCAAAGGTTAGACTTGTATTGCCTACAACACGTGTCATGTGGAATTTCATCGACTTGACACCCGCTTCCCAAAGGCCACCAAAGTGTGGTGAGACTGGCGGTATAAAATAACATTGTATATCCTCAACACTTGCAAAACCAGCCATTTGTTCCTTAAACTTATCATCCTGAAATAATCTATAGACAGCTCGAAGAGAATTATTTGGCCCTACAAAATTAGTACCATTTTCACTGTAGATATTGTTACTCCTTCCGTGTCTGGCAGAAAATCTATGAAGTGCCGCTATGAAGGCTTCTGTTGTCAGATCGCTTACCAGTTCAATATGGATAGCCTTTGTTGCAAAACATATTAATGTCTATGTGTAGCATTTTACCTTGATCTTGCTACGCCGCCCACTTTGATGAATTAAGAATGGACCAGCATAATCCACACCACAGCTCAGAAATGGCCTTGCTGAACGTATACGAGATTCTGATAACTGTCCGATCAGTTGTTGTGCTGCCCTTGCCTTTAACCTGAAGTATTTAATACACTTGTGGACAATGTGGCGTACAACACTCTTGCCATTCACTATCCAATATCGTTGTCTGAGAGCTGCAAGTAACAACTGGGGACCAGCATGAAGTAGTCTTAGATGCTCATTTTGGATGATTAATCTTGTGAGGTTGGAGCTTGCTGTCAAGATGATAGGGTGTTTCTGGTCGTACTCAGCCTCAGCATGTTGCAATCGACCTCCCACTCGTAGAATACTGTCTTCGTCAAGAAATAGATGAAGATTGTGAAGAGCGCTCTTCCCTCCAATTTCTTTAAGATCTTTAAGCTATTGTGGATATGATGATAGCTGTAGTTGTCTGATGAGATGATACAGAGTTGCTCGAAGTTCCTTCACCGTTATCGGACCTTGGTGTATAATTTGCGGTTTTGTTGCATTGGCTGTGAAGCGAAAACAATAACTTATTACTCGCTGCAATCTGGTTAATGATGAGAATCTTATGATAATTTCCCATACCACCATTTATTGTGTTTGCAAAGGTCTTCTGGAGCTGCTCCTATGGACAGGATGTCAGCAGGGTTGCATTGTGTTGGAACGTGTTTCCAATCACAATCTGATGTCAAATGTTGAATTTCCGAGATCCTGTTGGCTACGAAGGTCTTCCTTCCTGTAGGTGTGGCTGCCAGTCATGCTAATACAACTGTAGAATCTGTCCACAGATGTATGCTGTTAACGAGTAGAATTAACGACGATGCGGCCTTCTTTACAAGTCTGGCTAAGAGTAAAGCACCACATAATTCCAAACGAGACAGTGATATCTGCTACAGGGGTGCCACCCGTGTCCTATAACACAGAACATGTACGCTGATGTCATCCTCTTTGTTGACGCAGCGAAGATACAAGCAAGCTCCAAATCCTGCTTTGGAAGCATCTGCGAATCCGTGTATTTGGATGTTGGTTATAGTGCCATGACACTTAACCAATCGTAGTATTTTTAGGTTGTTTAAGAGTGGCATTTTATTGTAGAGCAAACTTCGTTCATCTTGCAGTTCTATGGGAAGCACCTCATCCCAGGACATGACCATAAGCACTGAATAAATCTCTTGCAACGAAAAAATACTGGTCCTAGAAGACCAAGAGGATCTAAGATCGAAGATATGATACTTAGTACTATCCATTTAGTGACTGGACATTTATGAACCTTCACACATATATCAAATTGTAACTCATTCAGTGCAGGATGCCACAACAAACATAATGTCTTTACTCCCTCAGAAAGGTTGAATTTGAATGGTAGTTGTGTTTCTCTCTTCTGATCTGGGATTACTTCAAGTAGAGAGGCGTGATTTGCACACCATTTGTGGAGTTGGAATCCACCCCGTTCCAGTGTTTGAATTAGGTCTTGCTGTAACTGTCTAGCCCTGTGAAGATTATCATGTCCTGTCTGAAAGTCATCCATATACATATCCCTTCTGATAGCTTCTGAAGCTTCGGGATAATTAACTGATGCTTCATTAGCTAACTGTATGAGACATCTGGTTGCTAGAAAGGAAGCATATGATGTACCATATGTTACAGTTGTTAACTTATAGTGCTCTAATGATGCCTCTGTGTTTGAGCGCCATAATATGCGTTGTAAATTATTATCACTTGGGTCTATGAGAATTTGTATGTACATCTTAGTGATATTAGCAGTCATTGCATATGTATGTTTTCTTAAACGCAATACTATAGAATGTAGATCCTGTTGTAGGGTGGGACCAACCATGAGAATATCATTTAATGATACTCTGCTTGATGATTTAGCAGAAGCATCAAAGACAACCCGTGTCTTTGTTATCGTGCTACTTTACTTGTGGACAGCATGATGAAGTAAGTAGAACGTTGGTTCCATAGTAGCATCGCACTCTGACCATGAGTTGGAATGAGGTGCAGGCAACAGCTTCACGTGGCCTAAGCCCTGGTACTCCTCCATAAATCTTACATAATTTTCTCGAAGAACTTCGTCCTTGCAGAATTTCCTTTCCAGATGTCGGAATCTGTTCTTGGCACCGATGATGGATTCACCCAATGAGGTGTGGTCTGTCCTTCGAGGAAAACGCATGAAGAAACGTCCTATTTCATCCCTTGATGTATTCTCAATAAAGTGCTGCTCGCAATACCTTTCCTCGTCGGTGCATGGTAAAGATACAAACTCTTCTTGTTCCCAGAACCATTGCAGCTGCTCGCTTAGCTTAGGCTCATTTCTCAAGAAGAATGATGTGGAAGATGTCGGTTTCTTGTTTCCAGTACTCGTTGGCATCCTTCCAGAAAGAATACAACCCAATTCTGTTTCCTGTAGTACAGGATGGTTTTGATCACGTGTCCGCCGCCCACCCTTTAATAGGTGCAGGAACAATTCAGAGCCTTAAAGAATGTCTATATGACCAGGGGTTTGAAACTGATCATCTGCTAGCTTAATGTCGTCAGGGATACACCACTCACCAATATACAAAGACGTGTAGCTGGCATAGCACCTGCAATATTAGGAAGTACATAGCATGTTACATTAGCCGAGCACTCTGAAAACCTTGACATTAATTGTACGTCTACGCCCTGTGAAGCTGTAAACGCAATGTCATTGATTCCTGCCATTGGCAATAGGTTGAGCTGACGTCTCAGTTTTAACCGCTGAGCAAGTGACTCCGTGATGAAGTTCGACTGTGAACCACAATCCAAAAGTACTCTGCAGATGTGAGTGTGACCCAGGTTGTCCTTGACCTTGATGATTGCTGTAGACAATAACACTAGAGTTTGGTTTCACTGTTTGAGACTACAATAGCTGCCCTGAGTAGGATTTAAACAAGCATTATCTGATTTTTTTTGCACTCACCCGGGCCCCTTTGGTACTGGCTGTCATGGTGTCCACTATTTTGACTTGACCTAACTTCGTTCTTATGCACATCTACTGGCACACGCTGTTCATTGTGAAGCAATGTATGGTGAGATGTTCCACAATTCATACATTTGTGCGTGCTAGAACACTCGTTTACACTGTGACCATTTTGTAAGCAGTTGAAACATAACCCTCTTTGTTTCACATATTGCTTCTTATCATACAAACTGGCATGCAAGGAATCATTACATTTGTACAGATTGTAGGTGTTATCCCCACAGAACTGGCACTGCCTTTGTGAAGTGCTAACTAGGGCACTGGTGCAGCGGGGCAGCCTTGTCACCTTGTAATTAATATCATGTTTGCCTAAATTGATATATTCATTATCATCCATTATCATTCATTATCTAAGGCCTGCCTTCGGAGTTCCAAAAATTCAATGAAACAATCTAATGTTGGGAATGACTTATCAGAAATGGTTAACTCCCATTCTCACCTTGTCATAGCATCGATCTTCTGTGTGAATGTTGAGTGCCCTAACTGCATTTAAGTTACTCTTTGCAATGTTAATGAATTGTAGCAATTCTATTGCAGATTCCTTCCGTATAGGTTGAATATCTAGCAATTGCCTTATATGGGTAGATGCGATAAGACGTTTGTTTGGTATCTATCCTCAAGTACCTTCCATGCCACTGATTAACTATCCGTCGTAAGAGGTAAGTTCTGTATTAACTGTGTGGCCTGACCTGAAATTGATGACACATATAATGAAACTTCTGGATTGTAGGCACTTGTCCGTTTTCATGTACCATGACCTTGAAACTGTCCGCAAATGTTGTCCACTTCTCATATTCGCCATCGAAAGTAGCTAGTTCTATTTCAGGTAATCGTATGCCAGAATTATTACAGTAGTGTGAACTTGAATTTTCTGATTGTGCTGACTCGTTAATTGTTAAACCTGGCGCTACCGTAGTGTGTTCTAATAAATCCTGCATAGTTGCACAAATTGTGTCGTATTTATCCTCAAATTCTTGCATATATCCTTCATTTTCAGTAGTTGAATCTAGATCAGTTTGTTCAATTTTCAATTTAACTACCTGAAATTTGTTCCAGATCTCACTTAATTCCTTAGAACGCACCTTTACTTCATTTGTGCTTGTATTTCTTTCATTAAATTGATCTATAAATGTTTGCATACGTGTGAGACTTCCACTCAAAACACCACGATTTCTGATTAGTGATTGTTATAGCGCCATAATTATTTAAAAACATTCATGAAATTCCAGAGAATAAGACATGCACAGACATACCCTATGCAAAAAAAAACAACCTTTTTTTTAAACTTATAAGTTAACTTGCTTTAGTTGTGAGCATGACACTGCTCGTTGGGATGAAAACTCACTATTAAGTTGACTTGCTATAGCTGGTCAATTGCGTGACGTCACAATGTGTTTGCGCACGTGCGCTCTCTCAGTCTACAATCTACGATGGTTGATTGTAATGTTTATATTCAGCTACGTTGAAACAATTCACAGACGTCAATACTTATTATTATTAGAACCAGTGAATAAATGTAAAATAGAAAATAGTACTCTAAATAAACGTTTGAGATACACATCTTATTGCTATACTCGTGAGACTATTTCCCTGATATAGCTATTTATGTGACTTGCTCACAAATCACTAACGACACTGTAATCTAGTCACTCGTTTTCTTAACTATCCGGCCCGGAGGACCAATGTTCGGGAGTGACGGCTGAGGAATTCCTATTTGTAATAACCGGGAGGACCACTGAACTAAGCAACTCAGACTTAATTATTATTTATTGTATCACACGCACAAAGAGAGGACCCTGTTTGGTCGCTTCATTTTGGACAATAAACAAAACAAAACCTACAGGCCCATGGCAATAGAAAATGACAACAACAAAAACAAATGAACATATCAAAATGCAAAGACACACAATACACAACACTGAAAATTAATACAAAATGAACGTAAGAATACTAATTTCATTATACTGAATTATTATTTCACACTTTCATTAAAAGTTAAAAGAAGTTATACTTTTACTAATTGTTAATTATTATCATTATTGAAAAATGAAAACAATATTAACCGTTTTAACCGTTTTAACACGTACAAAAATTAATTAATTCGTTTTTATTTAAATGTAAAGATTTATTTAGATATTTACAGACAATACATTGTGTTTTCGTAAGATTTCTCAAAAATTATATTTAAGTGGCAAGACGAACAAACCGACCCATTTTTGAACTGTTAAAGACATTTTGAATATCTGTGGAATATAAGTAATAAGTTACACATGTGAACAAATTCCTTTAATTTCTATTTTCATTAAAAATGAATCACTTGAAATTATTCATTGAAAGAGACACGTGGGAACACGGCTTTAAGCGCTGGCTAGTGTACCGAGTGACGTCACACTCTCAGCCAATTAGATGTCTTTCTCCAACTGGCGCTACCCTCTATTCTCTCTACATTGGAGCGCACGACATACTACGAACTGCTGTGTTCTGGGTGACGTAGTATCGTGGCTGACGTAAGCTATGACGTTAACCAATTCTTCCAAATGGCGTTACCTATCTATTCGCTTTACATTGCATAAATTATATTATATTTAGTTACAGTATACATTACAGCTATTTGATATATTATATCAAATTTAATAGGTTAAAATTCAGCATAATAAGTCTGCGTATTACTAATTGATATTGGGAAAATATATGAGTGCTTGATAGCAAATTAGCTGAAAGAAAAACTATTTTAGCATCGTTTTTAAATTGTTATAAATGTTAGGTTTAGGAATTAAATATTATTAATTTAAAGCCATTACTTCACATAGGACAAAATTAATGTGTTTATTAGAGCAAGAATTAGTCAATAATAAGTTTTATGTCATATTTATTTTAGATTTTAGTTTTCTTCAAATCAGAACTAAACTTATTAAGTTACTTATAACTCCTTAGTGATAATGCATCTGAATAAACCGATTTGTAATTATTTAACACTTGTTTGATGAATATCTCAATTTCTTAGATGGGATAAACCGTAGTGGAATGAGAGAAAATTTAATTTATATTAGTCTTTAAAATAGTTATTCTAATAAAAAAATTACCCATTTCTTGGTCACATGGTCTGCCTTATCAATAGTGCATTAGATCGTAGTACCGGTGACAGGGATATTTGGGTCAAATTACTTTAAGGTGTATGGGGGTTTATTTTCTCTAAATGGTTGTCCACTTTTCCTCCACGAAAGTTTACCTTCCTAATCCCTACAACAATAGCATAATTTAATACTGCGTAAGTCTTGAACGAGTAACAATGTGCGGTAACAATGTACGGTGCATCGAATATTACTTAAAATACGAGTAGTGTAAACATTTTCAATTGACACAATAACTTTTATTATTTATATCAAACTATTGTTTTATTTATAACAAAAATCAATAAACAACAGAAGAAAAAAGTATGAACAGAATAATTATTTGCCTTTCATTCATATTGAGTTCTATAACTACCCTAATATTGATTTAGATTATAAGATTCAAACAAAAAAGGGAGACCTACTTCATAAAATTATATTAAATTTATCTTAGTTTGGACACTTAGGTCGGCACCACTATTGCAGGGATTGTAAAACATTTTCCTCCAAAGTAATGAACTCTCCAGCTTTATAAATTTCCTGTCAACAATGTGTATCACACCCGGTCTGTCTCAAAATATTCCCTTTCATCTTAATTTGGAAGTACAGTTACAGCGATCTCCAGTAGTTGGAAATTCCGGATAATCAGAACAAAATTTTCGGAAAAGAAGTCGAATAAAATATATTGTATTGGTAACAAAGTCAAAGTTAAAAAATAATTGAAATATACATTGATGATAAGTGCTCTATATTTACATGTTGTAGTCAACCAAATGTGTGTTCCTGTAACTAAAAATAAAATGTAATATTTTGGATGTAAAATTATTTGTACATGTTATAGATCAGTTTTATGAATGTACATTTCATAAAACTCATTCAACTGTAATATAAAATTTGTGAAAATATTCAGTCTCCCCGAAGACCCTTTTATATCCTACCATTTAATCCGAACAGGCCTTGGTCCCAATTAGTTAGGATTAACGAGATTCTACTGTTATGATGAAAGTGTGTAATCTCTACAAATACATATACACATATCCTTCTTAATATATCAAGGCAGTAGGTCAAAATTGAAGCCGCAGTGATGCCTCGTGCCAAGAAAATCTTCTTGTGGGCTGCCCCACGCTGGGCACGCGTATCATAAGTTCATCAGCTGCGACTACCAGCGTGGGTTATTCAATAGTTTAATAGCATCTGTGAGAACCATTAGTTTGATTTTAAGCTACTAAGGTATTTATAAACTTTCTATCATGTTTGACCAACCTGTCTGACAAAAAAATCAATTTCACCAGCATTGGTAGGTACACCGGCTAACTGTCTGGATGATAGTCCAAATTGCAGGTGATGAGGGGTTCGGGGTTTGTCTACCAACCAAGGGTAATGAGAGTGGTTTTCCCCCTCAATTTCTCATTTCGCACACATTCGGGTACATTTCCTATGAATTCTACTCTGCTGATCTCTATCCAGGTAGCGTAATTAAAACGCCTGTGTCCTTGTGGATTGTAAGACGTAATGGAAAATATATCAGTTTATATTGCATTATTTAGTTTATTTAGACAACTTTTCGCTCTCAACCTTTGTAGACGCCATTTGGAGACTAATATATATTGGTCCAAATATAGGTAACCTGCACTCTCTACATTTTCTAAAACAAATCCAATCGGTTTGATATTTTTTTCAAACAATTACAAATGAGTGAAAGTGTTAAAGCATACTACATAATGTATTCAGCATTAGTATAGGCAGATAAATGAAGGCCTGGAAACAGCTATAGCTAGGAAGTGATGGTAAATGCTCATTGACTCCTTTGTAAATAAAAAACAACAGAGACTTAATAAAAACACAAAACACTTAATATAACCATGATTGAGAATAACTCTATTTGATATCTTTACTACTACCACTAATATTATTACTATTACTTCTTTTATTATTGATTTTGATAGATTCTTTATACTGATTTAAGGACCCACGTACTTGAAAAGGAATATCCTCATTTTGTGGTATTTATTTTGGGAATGACACTACTGATACACACAAAAAAAAACTAAAATCATATCAGAACTATCCTAAATTATCTTTTGTTGTATAAAGAAGCTTAAATCTTTTTCTCAGTAATCACCAGGACGAGCTAATTTAACATTAATATTATTTAAATTAAACAGTTTTATGTGTGTTTTTAAATTTACAAAACTTAAAATTAGGACTGTGCCTATTCCAATACTCATGGAATCGACTGGTATCGCAATAATCGATACAATACACTAAAAATCTCGATACCACTCTTCAGTATTCAACACGGTTGACTCCTCAAACGGTTGATTTGAACGTCAGTGGCTAGACGTTAGTTACTCGTGGTTTTTGCTCTGTCCTATTATTCTGTTCGCTCAGCTCTAAGCTCAATATAAACAAGCCATTACCTTGCAGCTTATAAACATGATCACGGTCGACACAAGGTCGATTTTCATTTATCGAAGGAAACTGTATTTCGAAAATAAACCTTAAAGACAACATTTATTTTGTATTGAAATAGTCGAGCAAATATTCACTTTATAAGGTCGATTGTAAATTCTGTAAACGCAAAATTGTGTGGGTTGGAAAGACACATACCACTTCCAACATGTCTTAACATTTAAAAATTCATGAAGCAGAAGTGCTTACAAAATATAGGACTGTGCCTATTCCAATACTCATGGAATCGACTGGTATCGCAATAATCGATACAATACACTAAAAATCTCGATACCACTCTTCAGTATTCAACACGGTTGACTCCTCAAACGGTTGATTTGAACGTCAGTGGCTAGACGTTAGTTACTCGTGGTTTTTGCTCTGTCCTATTATTCTGTTCGCTCAGCTCTAAGCTCAATATAAACAAGCCATTACCTTGCAGCTTATAAACATGATCACGGTCGACACAAGGTCGATTTTCATTTATCGAAGGAAACTGTATTTCGAAAATAAACCTTAAAGACAACATTTATTTTGTATTGAAATAGTCGAGCAAATATTCACTTTATAAGGTCGATTGTAAATTCTGTAAACGCAAAATTGTGTGGGTTGGAAAGACACATACCACTTCCAACATGTCTTAACATTTAAAAATTCATGAAGCAGAAGTGCTTACAAAATGAGGATTTATTTAATTTCATGTTGAATGGTATCGAATAGGGTATCGACTATTGGGGAGATGAATTGATAGTATTGAGCATGATATCGGAATCGTGAAAAGTAGGTATTGGCTCACCACTACTTAAAATGTAACTTTTTTCTGTTATATGGATAACTTGAGACTTTTTTACCTCAATTCTGGCTTAAGCCACATCTTAAAATATTGTAATTATTGCGAGATTTCGGAACGTCTTCAAAATGTTTTTGAGCTCCATTAAGCGGCCCCATTATGTTACCTATTCAAATAATCCCAATAGTCGCGTTGGCAGAAATAAATTTATCATTAGGTTTTAAAACATTCTAATCAGCCATTACACATATAATATTGTGAAGGAAGAGTATTACATATTGCCTATTAATTGCTCATTACATGAACGCTCTGTGGACCAGTTTAACTATGTCGAGGCACTCAGCTAACTGTTGTGATTGTTCTTAATGTTTCAGCTAGCCTGTACCAGGGAAGAATCGCTCAGGAGGAGCTCATCACATGGCTATACTTCCCAGTGGCATTCTTAGAGTCGTCGTCGGATGGCCACTTCATTGAGGTGGACCACGCGACTGTTAGAGTACTCGCGGCAGGAATGGATCCCAAGGAAGCGACTCAGGGAGGAACCACCGTACTGCTGGACGTGTATCAGGTGGTGGACTCACGACCTGGTACGTCTACGGAGGGAAGACTTCTTCTTGAGAGAAAAGCTATTCATCTGGTGGTGTCAACCCCTAAGTGGATAGAGATTGATGTAACCTCCGCCGTCAAGTCATGGGTGAACGTGAACTCTACCAATCTAGGTTTAGTACTTGAGTGCCAAGATTGCGTGAGACGAGGCCTTACACTTGTTCCTCAAGGTGCTCAAAGCTTAATACCTGTGCTTAACGTAATAACGAATATACACGTGGGCAGCATCCGCGATAAAAGGTCCACCGAAAAGGACACGTTTGACCAGCATACGATCAAGAGAAGCGTCTGTAGGAAAGATCAGCGGTGCTGCAGACACACTTTGGAAGTTGTATTCAAAGATTTGGAAGGTTTTGACTTTATTGTTCAACCGAAGAAGTTTGACGCAGGGTATTGCAAAGGGAAATGTCCTCCAAGGTTTAATCCAGCTAATCATCACGCCCTTATTCAGAGCCTTATTTGGAAAAAAAATCGTAAGCGAGCTCCTAAGATTTGCTGTGCTCCTCACAAACTATCTGATCTTGAAATACTACACCGTGATGAAAATGACCCGGCCAAGTTAAAAGTGACGAAGTTAACCCAAATGAGTGTCGTGGACTGCGTGTGTACGTGAAAAAAAAGACACAAAGAAAGTAAAAACGATTATAATGTAGTCAAGACATATTATTAGTGATTCGGCTGTCTTCATTTACCAAAGTGGTCAAATAAAGTTTACTCCTTTAATGACTCATCCAAAGATTTTTTTAAATTATATAGAACTTTACTATTTAAATATTATTAATATTTTATTTTCAAGCATAGACGATATTTATGAAAAATACGGGTTTCAGCGGGAAAAGATAGTGATACAGACAATCTTTTAATGTGTTTCTCAAACTTGAACTATTCGTAGATTCATTCTTTCACTTGATTACTCTATCGTGTTTTAGAATATAACTATCTGTGATATTATGGTTTTAATAAAAGTGATGTATTGTATATTTTTCTACACAATCTGTGTACTATTTATTAGTCATAAAGTATTATACTACTTTTGAATGACGGTTTGAGAAAGAGATCTTAGATTTTTAATAATTTAGTCTCACTTAAATTTGGATTAAAATTAATTTAATGTCTAGCATTATATTGTATGTATTTTTATAGCCTTTTCATACCGACATTATATACCATGGACTCATATATTGGTTGATTATGAAACAACGTTTATCTTTATGTTTTTTAATAAATAAAGCGCTTCCTTGTACTTTAAAAACTTAACCATAAATCTTTAGACTGAGAAGATTCACTTAGTTACATTTAATTTATTTTACTACTTTATATGTCTATAGAATAAGTACAGAGTATTATTATTTTTATTTTTTATCGATGTTTTGTTATAATGAATAAAAAATTGGACAACTTATGTTGTTAGTGGAACTTTTTCAATGTATTTACCATTACAGTTCAACCCTAGCACATACGACACAAAAGTAGGCATATACTTATGTGTATAATGATAAGTTAAAAATAAATCTTATTTATGGTTTATTAAAAAAAGCATTTCAGTAAATAATAGAAGATTCATAAACAATTCACTGGAGGGAGGGAGAACGGAGGACCACGAGGCCAACACTTCCAGATAGTTAGAAATTTGGGACGGTTGCTAGTTCTCAGTTTTAGTTTTGTAGGGTATATTTTATAGTAGTTAGGAAGAGGGGAATATAGCCCATACAATACTTTCTCTATACGCGTAACCTCGCCTCATCACCTTCTCTGTGGCAATGGTTTTTTTCCCAGTGATGTCCTCCCCTTCTTGTGGTGTTTCAGGATGGGTGACGTCATTTGGACAATTTTGTTCAATTCTGTTGGAGCTTTAAGCCTCCCCCTTCTTGGTATTTTCCCGTCACGGTGGTAGTTACTGACCTGGTGGTTTGAATTTCCCCTTCTTCCACCTCTTTTACTTCCTCCAAATTCATTCTGGTTATTTCCATGATGACATGGACGTTAATGACCTTGTGTCCTCTATCCTTCCTTGAAAGTCACTACGGTTTTCCAACGGGTCCCGTGGCTGTGTGCAGGCTCATGGGGCCTAGGGACTTCCTAATTTTATGTAGTTCAGGTTTTATGGGGTACCTGGTCAGAACATTTTGTGGTGGATATCAGGCTGAACACCTTCTCTGACCAATTTCTGAAGTAGACTGAACAAAATCTTTGCGTAAACAAGGTTCCCCCTTCTCATTGCGTGATGACGTCACGATTGTGTAACTGGTTTTTTTTCCATGATGCCTTTACGATCTAATATAGAACTTGGTAGCCTACTTGCAGTCTGTACGTCCCTGATGAAGTCCAATAAATACCCTTTTATGCCACCTTTTATGTCACCAGTTAGCTTGATCGGGAATGATGAGATAGCGAAAGTGATTTGTTCATCCTTAGCCGTTGATGAGTCCTGAATTTCCCATATGAAAAGTTAACAAACACAGAAAAATCGACTGCATAAACAGACGATATCATTAATATTTTCAAATCCAAAGTCAGCTGCATATAAAATGACGCTTCTACTACCTTTATATAATATGGCCACCAATTGAACCATGTGTACGCGTGTAAAAAATTGAACGTGATGATGATTTCTGGAAATAAGAAATGATTGTCAAGCTAATAGCATTTTATATGGACTGTTTGCTTTCTGAACTTGTAGATCCTTATATTCAAGTTTAATGCTTATTCACAATTCTTACTATATTGTGTCGGGATAAGCGAATATCTCTCATTATCATGCCAAAGCAAGTACCAAGACTTGTTATCTAAGTAAACAAGGTGACTCATCAGTAAACAAACACATCTAGGCAGTAAATTCCTTTCATTTGAATCTGTTGTATTTTAAAGTATGGTTTATTATGTATTGTAGTAATGTAAGTACTATAATTACTAATGGCAAAGTGTTTTCGATAATGGTCCCACTAATATTGTGATACTGAACAAAAATTTAGTACTCAATTGATGAAATTTAGTGTGGCAAAAAAAAAATGAGGTTATAAGCAAATTAATGTATTACATGAATAAAGTAATCCCATTTTTAACTTTCATGTACTAAATATTTAGTTCGGAGGGAATTTATTTTAATATAACTTGTAAAATTATTATTTATTTGTGAACACCACTTTTTTTAGATTATTCCTTTGGTTGAATATTAGCTTTGTATATCATGTGTCATTCATGACCCAATTTTGCTGATCGAGTGTGAAAAAACTACATCTTGTTATGCTTATGATCAGATGCAATGGAAAAATGATTGACACTATCGATTTGTCTATATGAGGAAGGGAAATTACTATAAAATTTAAAATAAGATAGTGATATCACGTCTTTGGGCTGTCTCTATGATTAGACTTAGATTAATATAGTTGTTAATAAGCTAAGTATTTACTTTTAACAGACAGATTTGGTTGTTCCTAATTTAAATGTGTAATCTACTGTCTTATACATATTTTTACCGTGTAAAACTTGATTTTAATTGAAGTGGTATCACTTTTGTTTTAAAGGAATTAAAGTACCTGGAATTCTGTTGGATCTTTTAATATAAAGGATGGCCCACGGAAAAGTAGCCCGCCTCCTATATCCAGCAGGCGCCTCACTCTGAATTGGAGGAGGTCAATCCCCTTCTACCCATATTGTGAAATGAAGAATGAGTCAA
This sequence comes from Timema californicum, assembly GCA_902141385.1. NCBI lineage: Eukaryota > Metazoa > Arthropoda > Insecta > Phasmatodea > Timematidae > Timema > Timema californicum. The sequence continues at coordinate 35,708 of CABFOW010004426.1, forward strand.
TAAAGCTTTAGACAAGCAGTTCCCTTGCTCATTCTTCATGTCACAATATGGGTGGAGGGGGGAATGACCACTCTGTATTAAAAACATTTTTTTTTGCTACGTTTGGCACGCTATCTATTAGTGGCTTAATTTAATGTGGTAGGAATAAGGAAGGTAGGTAAGAGGAAGAGAACTCACATTTACTTGTAGTGAAGATAGGAAAACAACCGTGATAAATCACTTGTAGAAAACCATTCTCAGTTCTCTCAGCCAAGATTGAAAACTCCACCTCCCTAACAGTGGCGATCGATGGATTGCGAGCCAAAGACGCATTCCTTATACCACTGCTTTGGGTCTATAAAGCTTCGTGAAATAAGTTTAATCAAGCTAGCTCTTTTTCCGAGCTTGTTGTTTTTAATTATTATGCTTTAACATTGGAAATTGGCTATGTCATTATTTAATCAAAGGCAAAGAGAGGATCAAGGACAATAGTTACTGTAATTCAGCAGAATTTTTAGGAGAGGGAAGGGATAAACACAATGATAAATCATATGATATTATAAAAATGAGTCAAAGATATAGCTACCATATTTATATAAATTGGAGTCAGCATTATTATGGAGAAAATAAACTTATATTTGTTGCGTTAGGTCAGCGGTCCCCAACGCTATGCCCGTGGGTGCCAAGGCGCCCGCTGAGCCTTTTGCGTGTTCCCACCACCTTTTGACCACAGCTGAAACGTTATTATTTAATAATTTTAATCTGTCACCTTTCCTACAAAATTCAAGTTTATGCTTATCTACAGGTATGCTGTTCAAAAGAAGTTGTTGATTGTAAGGCCCCCCTTTTTTCAATGCCTCCCTCTCATTCTTCTTTCTTTGCCGGATCGTTTACAAAGTGTACTTTTAGTCCGAACTAGCATTCCAATAGTTTCAAGCTGAATGGTTTTGCTTTTTGCAAATCTGAAAGACCTACCCTCTTTGATCGTTCTCCACACACTCGCTAATACCATGCTATTATAAATATCTTGACAGGGGTCTACCCTGCTTTGTTGCCTGAATAAACACACAATAACTATATACAATTACAATTTAAACAAAAAAAAATCTTAAAAAACATGATGAAATGGTAATAAGGAAGCAGATATACAATGTTTGTAGAATTCAATGTAAATTATTATATATAAAGAGACAATTAAATAGAAATAAGTTTAAAAATGTCATCAATTAATATATAAGATAACAAACATTAAAAAAAACACATTAAAATGTGAGTCATTAGACAAGTGAACATGTATTACATTAAAATTATATAGTTTAACCAGACTATATCTGAAGGTGCTCAGTAGTTAAATATTTCCTTGTGTCTTTATTTTGGTCTTGTTAAAACCGTAAATAAAGCAGTATTTATTTATTTTTTCAACTTGGAGGGAGTTGACCCCCCCCCCCTCCCCCCGACTACGGCCTTGAGTATTACCCACAATCCCATGTAACGTCACAATCGCTGTTGGAAACTTTACACGTCAGTTGACCGGCCGTGTGTATAGCGTTGAGCTCGTCGGGAGCTATTAACTGCTGTGAAGTGCGAACCAAGCATGACAGTTTCATTATAGTTCATGCTCTCTTTCTAGTTAAATACTTTTGGTGTATTATATTGCTGGTTTTTCGTACTTATTTTTTAAATATTTCAGTTTCGAATCCCAAAATTAGTGTGTCAAGTAATAGAAAACGAACCTATAATTTTAATGCTGACTGTAAAGAATCGTATTGTTTTGTGATTGTTAAAGATAAATGTGTTTGCTTGTTGTGTGGAGGTAGTATTTCAGTGCCAAAAAAACATAATGTTAAATGTCACTTCCAGACATATCACGTCTCTTTTAAATCTAGCTATCCACTTAAATCTGAATTAAGAAAAATGAAACTAAATCAACTAAAATCAAATCTAACTGCCCAGCAGTTGATTTTCAGAAGACCCGTGGTAAAACATAAGAATTCCACTTCCTTCAAAATTTCTCACTTGCTCGCCAAGAAGAAAAAACTATTTCATGGTGGGTAGTTGTTAAAGAGGCCTTTCTGACTGGAGATGATTGCTTGTTTGAGGAAGTTTATAATAAGCGAGAGATTATGTCAGCGATCCAAGACTTACAGCTATCAGATAACACCATTACAAGAAGAATACATGCAATTTCAACTGACATATAAACTTAGCTAAAGAATGACTTGGAAATATGTGAATGGTTCTCATTACAATTTGACGAGTCAACAGACATAGCAGGCCAAGCACAGTTGGCAGTTATGGTGATACCGGAATTTAATGACTTCGCTACAAAATAAGAGCTATTGAAAATATTGCCAATGAAAGGACTAACAACAGGTGCAAATATCTACAACACATTCAAAACATATACCAAATCAATAGATATGCCTCTGCACAAGCTATCTGCGATCACCACTGACGGGGCACATGCGATGGTGTGTAATATCAATGTATTTGTTGCCCTGTACAATAAAGAAGTATCATTTCCTATCTTTATGTCATAACATTGAATTATTCATCAAGAAGCCTTGTGTGGCAAAGTACTTTCGTTTGAACATGTTATGAAAATAGTTATAAAAATACTCATCTATATTAGAGCAGCACCTTTGCAGCACCGACTTTTCAAGGCCCTATTAGAAGATTCTGAAGTTAAACAGCCCGATCTTATACTACATACAGAAGTACGTTGGCTCAGTAAAGGTCAGGATCTTACAAGATTTATAAGCTTGATTAAAGAGATAAAAATATTTTTCAGATTCAAAAATATGAATTATGAGCAGCTAAGTGACTTTTGATGGTTTGTGGATTTGAGTTTTCTCTCATACATCGTAGACAAATTGAATTCTTTGAACTTAGGGCTACGGAGAAAAGATAAACAGGTAGCTCAAATGATTATCTCTGTGAAATCGTTTAAAGCTAAACTGGTTCTGTGGCTGTCACATCTTCAGATGAAATCTCTCGTGCATTTACCAACTACGAATAACATGTTACGTGACAGTGACTTTAACTCTCCATCATTTGTTATTCACCTTCCGGTGCCTTAAGAGCAGTTTGAACCGAGATTTGAGCAGTTTACTATCATCGAGTAAATGGTCACCTTTTTAATCAATCCTTTTACTAACCAAGAAAGTACAACAGCTGTAGCTGGATCCATTAAAAGACTTATTCAAGTAAGGCCAGAAGAACTGGAGCTAGGGATTTTGGATCTTAAGAATGACATTGTGATAAAATCCTATAAAACAGATGAGAACTTTTGGAATTTGATTGACAGAAAAAGTGTCCATTCTTGAAAAGTGCAGAATACAAGATAAAATCTTCTTCTGTTCCTGAATCTTATGGGAATCATTGTTTTATTTCATGGCTATCATAAAATCAAAGTACAGATCTCGACCTACTGGAGAACATCTTGATGGTTGTTTAAGAACAGGAATATCATCATATGTTCCGAACTATGAAGGTCTGGCTGAATAAATGCAGTGTCAAGGATCACATTGACTTTTGGATTGATAAAAATTGTTTCAATTGTTTAAACTGATATTTGATTAACTATGCGTGTGTGCCATTTGCGTAATTTTATATACGAATTTAAAAAATAATGTTTTAAATTTTATACTCACATTTTTTTAAAATAATATATAAGTTTGTGTGGGTGTTATTTGAATTATGAATTATATTTGGCTATAAATTTGGCTTGAAAAAATAATTGGTGCACGACACACTACCATTTTTTTTAATGTGCTCTAAGGTACAAAAAGATTGGGACCTTTGTTTCACACTTAATTTTTTTTTGTGTATAATGTATTTGTGTAAATTGTAATCACACAATATGGAGAAAATAAACATTTATGTTTGTTGCTTTAGAAAAAGTGCCCTTATATGTTAATAGATAACACAAGGCTTGGTTTATGACACCTCGTAATTGTCGAAAGAAAATTAAAAAATTGAACCACATCTGTTCGACAGCTTGGCTCAGTTGGTAGTATGTCTGCCTACTGAGCTAAGCGTCCCGGTTTGGATTCCTGCCATGGCTGAAAAATTATCACTGATTAAATATGGTTTTACACCTACATATTGATAAATTAATGGCTTGGGACAGGATGTTGTGCCTGCCCTAGTCTTAAGTTATATTGTAAGACATGTAAAGCTATAACAGTCTTAACAAGCCGGTAGTGGAAAATATATGGCTTGAATATATAAGTGAACCAGGCCACAGCCTGGAAACAGTAATGGATGTAAATAAAAAAATACATCTAATTTTGGGACAGGTGTTATTTATAGTAAATTTGTGTCCACTTTTAAATAAAACTTTATCAAAACCTGATAGTTATATCTCTGTGTGTACAGTAGACTACTTATTTCAATTGTTCCTGTTGAATTAATTCTAGTATAAAATTTAAATGTTCATCATTTTTGAAGAATTAGTGGAGGGTGAAAATAAATAACAATGTTTCCAATCCAAGCGAATACTTTTTTTTCTATTACAATGAGCATTTCCTTGTTTCTTGTCTTTTTTACATTACATTTTATTGAATTGGAACATTTATATAATGTAAATAATACAAAATTGAAAAAAGAAATTCAATACACTGAAAATACTTGCAACTATTTCTATCCAAACAAATTACTGTACTACTCTCCACCTCCCTCTTAGCCAGCCTCAAATCAAACTAAATGTCAATCAATTCCAAGCTCTAGAGGCTAAGTATTCCTAACCACCAATTGTATTTAGTTATCTCTTGCAGGTAAAATTTTGAGGTACACACGATGGTAATACCGACTCTTAAGGTTTAGGAAAAAGTGAATATGATTAAAAAAAATCTTAATAATAACTTTCAATAAAAAAAAGAAAATTTAAAATCGAACCATTAGGAGCTGAGTTACAAACAATTTCAGGACAGCAAAAATGGAGTCCATATATAGTCGCCATTTTGGTGATATTCAGACATTTTAATGTTGCTTTATATCTGAAAAGGTCTTTTGACCTCATTTATGGCCACAGAAAGTGACATATTCCAATCAAATTATTCAGATCTTTTTATGTACTGGAAGTACTATAACTTCCAAAATCAGTCACACCTTTTTTGTCCTGGTCAATGGTGATGGTGTTGGCAAACTCTCCATAAACGATACAGTTGACAGGTTCGGTGAGAGGTCTGGTGAAGGTCACTTTGATGCTCAGAGAGCCATGTCGCGTCAAATTCCAATGCGATGTCATGTGGGTGGACAAGTTAGGTATGAGATCGAAAGCCATGAGATGATATCCCATAGGGAAGGCTTCCCGTGTGATGTCGCTACCCTCGTTCATGAAATGGATATCCGTTCCATAAAACAGTGTCTGGTCATACATGGTATAGTTCCCGTTTGAAAAATCGGGCTGTAACGGCTTAGACCGTACTTGTTCACCGTCCACGTACGAGAATTAATTCATGCCTTAGGTTTGGAAATTGATGGTATTCCCGGTGGCGTATCCGTTGAATGCCACATGGGATACGATTCCCACTATGCATGCTTTGGGCAACTGTCTTATGAATAAGTTGTCCAGTGTTTTCCTTTGCGCACCCCTAGGAATAAAGAGGGTTTTTACATTCACGCGGGTAGTGAGACAATTTGAGGGGTTGATGATTAATGGTTTGATATGTGCCAACACTATAGAAGGCACTACTTTGACACTTACCACTAGAAAACAGGTTTCAACGATGTGAACCTTAAAGTGTGTGTAACCATGGGTGGTCATAAGACTAAACCCAATTCTTGAATGGTCCAACTTGACTCTGAGTTCGGGGCCATTCAAAAATTAATTATCTTGGTTAAACACATAACCGTGTTGATGCCCCAAAAGATCCACTTTCTTAATTTTTGTAGAGAAGCTGCAACGAGCCTCAAATCTCTTATTGATTGTTGGTAATAACTTAAAAGGTACAAGGGCTATATGCAAGCCACAAGTCAAATGAGTTATTTTGAATTCACTGTTTTAATTGAGCAGAGTCTCAATGTACAATCTATAATCATACGCTTTGCTGGATGGTAAAACTAGTTTTTGTTTTGAAAAAGATATTCACCTTTGTGAATATTGAATGTAGCCAGGTGTTGACGGAAGCGATTTGATCTACCTAGTGGAAAGCGCCACCATCGAGTTTATGTGAAATGCCGATATATAAATCTTCTTGACTGGTAGCTGTAAATTCTATGGGTGAATCATCGGTGAGGAAAGAGACAGATTTGTACTAGATCCATTGTCCACTTTCGAGAGTGGTTAGTGTCCGTGGACTGGTAAAGATTTCGAGTTCACAGCTGACACAGTCGTAATATTGGGGATTTAGGAAAGACATTTAACTGTAAATATCTACCGTTAAGCTAACAGTCTTGTGTGTGCCGTAGACTTAGTTGGAGTCGTTGATAGCTACTATACGTAAAATCTTTACTATAATGTCACCCACGGGATGGGGATAGACGCTACCAGTATAGATGGACATTTGTGAGGGTAAGCATAGTAGAATATTGACGGCATACGTTGACTTTTGGACTTAAAACAGATTAGTTTTATGTTAGAAACGATCTCTAGACTTAGATGACTAGATATAGTCAGAAGATATCTATTTAATGAAATGGGGACAGTTTCCAATTTTTTGGTCATGATTTTGTGTATTCGAATGCAACTCCAGAATCCCTTTTAAACGACTCTATTTCGTTTCGGGTCTTGACCAAGTAATGGATAGTTAATTAATTTGCAGGCGTGATGTAATCCTTGAATATTTGATCCACGCTGTTAGCGTCCTCCTGTTGTACCATATAATATTTTGGCCCTCAGTTTATTGTGGTAAAATAACAAGGCAATTGGAATTCAGCGAGAGCTATTTCCCATTGTTAATTGAGTTTGAGATGGTAATGTAGTTGAGTGTTGAAATGTGTGATGTTATTTTTAGGAGATATCCTATATAGTGGTCGCCTTGCAAAGTGATGTAAAACTGATCCTTCATAGTACGGCGCTGACGTAAATGGCAGGAATCCAGGAATTAAACTTGGTGGGGTAACCTTCCACTGCACGTACACATTCCTTTCGGCAACCTTACCTTTAACACCTAGTATTTTATCAAATTTAAAAGTTTCGGTAAAACGTACGTGGTGGAATTTGGGTTGGTAAAACGTCTTCTCCACCTCCTCACCACCAAGATCAGTCAAACTATAGACGATGAGTTGTCGCAATACAACGCTGCTGACATTTAACACTTCTTTGATCCAAATGCTCTCGTAACCCTTTTCAAAGAGCATTTTGGATTTTCTAATAGGCACCGTGTCCCCGACTTTGAGTATTGGCTTAATACGTTAGTTTGGGTGCTGGTTTTCATACAGGCTACCTCTGAATTGAAGCACGTTGGTTTCTGAAACGTCTGCAGGCTCCATCTTGATACTAGATTCCTTAGCAACCTTGTAGGCAGCAATGGGGTTAGGAGGATGTCTACATAGTGATACGTACTATATTTGGTAAAGTAGTGCCACATGCGCCCCTTTAGAATTTTATTGAATCGTTTCACGGCACTGGCCTTCAAACTCGGATTATGGATTTTGTAGTAATACACGCCTTCTTTATTGAGAAATTAGCTGAACTAGTCGTGTCGTGAACTCAGTCGCCTTGCCCGTTTGTGAACTTAGAGTATTACGTTCGTTATATATGCAGAAAGCGTACCTCAAAGCACTCCCCGTCTAGGAGGGAAGCGGACTACCCCAGGACATCTAGCTAAACACATCCATGACGGTGATAAAACATACGACACCATCATTGTATTTTCTGAGACTTTTATATAATTGATATCGGCTTGCCATATATCGTCACTGTTTGACACCATATACTTGTTGCGTGGCATTTTTTTATCATGGGTTTATGCACAGTATAAGTGTATTGTGCACGAAGCCGTTCTCGTACATTGGCCGAACTCTTCTTGGAACCCCCCCCCCCCCAAGCTGTGGAATTGAATTGATAGTCTAGAAAATCAATCCCAATGGCCTGATCGCAAAGCATCTATAAATGCTCACCATTTGTTGTGTGCTGTGCCTAGCNTAGTCTAGAAAATCAATCCCAATGGCCTGATCGCAAAGCATCTATAAATGCTCACCATTTGTTGTGTGCTGTGCCTAGCTCTGAATTTCTCATAACCATACATGTACTAGGCAAAGCTTTAAGCGTAAGTATGCCTATTAGTCAGTTTTTACAAGATGAAGATTTGGATATTGCCTTAGCACTGAGTTATGATGCTGTTGTCCAAGAATCAATATTGCAATTTCTAGAATATGCTGAAGTGGAATTTAAAAATATATATGTTGTAGCTAAGCTAAAAGCTTCACGTTTTAGTTTAGATACCTCGCCAAGCCGGATGCGAAACACAAAGGTGCTATGTGGAAACCGAAGATCCCGAAGAATATTTTCAGATTTATATATATATATATATATATATATATATATATCCTTTTTGGACAGTTTCTTTTTGTAAATAAAGTAACTGTTTACTTCTCATAAGGCAGTTCTTAGGTCATTCGTGTGTCTTTTGCCACCTAAATAAAAATTAACACCTTCTGAAACGGTTGAAGAATCTATGAAGCTATTAGTAAACAGGTAAGCCAAGGATGATAGGTGCAGTGAAGGTAGTGCTTTAGGGGAGTTGAGCGTCTGGTACAGGTCCCTTGCATCACAAAATAAGACTGCCAATGGTGCTCTTGAAGCACTGTTCACGTGTGACAAGGACAAGCTGCTGGCTATTTATGCCCCACTTATAGTACTTACATCAACCGTGCGAGTGACAACTGCTTCCAATGAGCGTTTGTTTTCGACACCAACGAGGTTAAAAACATACTTAAGTAGCTCGACAGGTGAAGGCCAGTTGAATGGCTTAGCACTGCTCAATATTCACAGCGATATTGCTATCACACCGAATGATGTGATAAATACATCCCCCACAAGGCCACAAAGGCTGTACTTCCAGTTGTATTATAATGTATAATTTAATCTTACATATATGTTCAATTTGTTATGTACCTTTTGACATTTGTGTAAACAATATAAAAATACCCTCTAAAAATGACTTATTACCTTATTTCCCACATAGTAATTCAGTGGCCAACTAAATGTACCAGAATGGCCATGCTAATTATTTAGTCATGTAATCATGTATTTGAAAAAAGTAGGTTGTCAACCTGCAATTACCAGTATTTTCGAGGCCAATTCATAGTTTCTAAGCTTATTTTCAACCCGAATTTTGAAAAAAAAAATCTGAATGTGGGCATCAAGGCCTCCGGTAGCTAACCTTCCATTAAATAATCCTGGCTACGCCACTGATCTAATACCTTGAAGGTGGTTCTTGATGATCCCATTCATGCTGCATGACCTGCCCACCTTAGCCTCCAAGATTTTATTACCCTAATAAAAACTGTTGATGGATACAGGTTATGCAGCTCATCATTATGTAGCATCCTCTAACCCCCGCTATATTCATTCATTTTTGGACCAAAAAACATATATTAGATGGTACAAATACTATCAACAATATGGTATATTTATAGTTATGCACAAACAAAAGGTTCCAGTGAACAAGTTTTCTTTCATATATTTACAATCAAAAAGCTTAATTTAAAAAATAGGTACAACAAATATGTACAAACATATAATTTCATTTAAAAAGTTTTCATTTTTGAATGAAATGATCAGGTAGATGAAAGATTGCACTGGAAAATAAAAATATATAAATAAAATATCCCAGGAGCATAAAATAAAGGATTAAAAATGTTTTTATAGAATAAGAAAAAAAATGAAAAAAATATATTTAAAATCTTTGAGGAATATTATGTCAGTAGAATTGTCTTTCATAAAAAATAATGAGCCCGTCTAAATCAGCACAATTTTTGTCGTGGTGAGCGCGTTTGCATACTCAAACGTCAAAGTATTATAATCGTCAGTAATTTGTTATTCGGTGTATACTAGACGCTAGATGTTAGTATGTGGAACAGTAAAAACATTAGCCAGACCGCTTCTTAAAATCTAACGTGGTATTAATATTTTTATTTCCTCAGCCTGTTTGCTGACCATCACCTTCAGAACGTCAAAATTAACTTCATTCCGGTTGTTATAATGTATTGTGATCCCGCAAAGCTTGCATACCGTTTTTGTTTTGGTAAAATATCCACCATGGTAAACTCGATACACGTAATTCTTACTGCCACCGGATACAAAGGTGCTAATATAGTTACCTGGATAATAACCCTGAAGTTCATAGGTGATATTACTCAAAATTTATCCAGTCAGTGGACACTAATCACAGGGGCATTCCGGAGAGTAGTATGCTATCAATAACAAGGTACAAAACGTGGTCCTCTAATTTCTCAATAATTCCGTAATAGTGCACCCTAGCCATAGAAGTCGTGAAGCATGCCACTTGTACACTCGTGTTAGGCTGACGACGCAACCCATCAAGCAAATCTTTGTAATTGAGGCACATAACATATTAATTAACATCAATGACACTGTCCACGGTGATGTACGGATCTGTTAAGTAATTGTGAACTCCCTGATAGTTGCTGACAACGATTACGTGTGGTAGATCGAGTCTTTGCTCAAACATTCCCTATAGTGAATTTAAAAATAGTTTAGCCATTGTATGGAGACCTGAGATTTTACAAGTAATATCTAAATCGAGTTTTACCCTTCCATATCTTCATAATTTTTAAAGTAAGCTAGCTTCTTCTCTTGGGAGCTACACCATTCTGGCCATCCTCTGGCTTCATGTTTGACTTTTAGAAAATCATAAATGTACCCGTGAAACAATCCACCAGAACGTATCTGACGATTTTACATAGATAAATTGTACTCCCAAACTTAATGACCTGCTTCAACGTTCTAACCTTTGGCAATGGCTTTGCAGCTCTCGTAAATCCACCAGACGCCTGTCAGTAAACGATCTTTCGTTTCGTCATGCTGACATTCATCAGAGTTTATCTCTTACGCGGCTTTCTGGCACAGAACCAACATGAATTTGCCATGCTTCCATGTCAGCAAAACGAGCATGAATAAATCTTGTGGAGGTGTAACATTAACTTTGGCAATGAATTCTACTTGATCGATGGGCGGACACTTTGGTTCCAAGGTAGATTTGGGGTGATCGATGGGCTATTTCTTGTACTTGCGAACGTAAGGATACAATGAACACATATCCTAGTAATTGATAGTTTCTCCACGATAAAGGTCTGCTTTGTGGTAACGATTGATACAATTTGTACGTCAACCAAAGAATGCATTAATGGGACTAAGTGGCTTCTTTCTGTACACATTTTATTGGATCTCTAATTGTTTCAACTCGTTGTTGGTGCATTTGCTCACATTGAACATGCACTCCCAAATTTCTAAAATCATTTAGCCGGCATTCTTAAACTTTGCCACGCAGTACATAGTTGCTTCATAACGCGTCTCCATGGGCTATTGGCAGCTGTTTTTGATAAGGATTGTCCTGTCAGGATAACACAAGGGGCACCCTTGTCAATAACAGCACCAAGACTTGTAGATGGTGATGGTATCCCAAGCCTTAGCAAACCATCTACGTGTCAACCTAACACAAATTCCTTACATTGGTTGCCCACATGAAAAAGATTGACTTGACTCTCGTGAGCCTCCCAGCTAAGCCATTGTTGGCCTACGTATGACTGATGGTCTGTGCATCGGTAGTAATTATTAGGGACGATACCGATGGTATCCTATCTCCTTAAGGTGACTCCGGCGATAAACAATTATGGCCACTGCGGCGATCGTACACAACTCTAAGAAAGGATCCACCACTGTTTTTGCCATGAGCTTGTTTTTAAGATTAAAGCAGGCTTGCCACAGAATCTCTACATCTTTCACGCAATTCTGTTTCAGCTCACGGTTGAAATACAATAAATAGTTTTTTTTGAAAAGCATGTCATCTCACACCACAAAGTGCTTCCTTCTCTCGACCAACCTTTCACCAATGCTGTAGTCCTGCTTTGGTGGCAAAGGACCGCTATTCAACACGTATATTTTTTATTGAAAAAGTGAGAGAAATATCCATTGATCAAGTACTCGTCCAAGCCGAATATCTTTGACATTTTGAACAACACTCTCGGCTATATGTTCAGTGAGTCAATAAAATGGAATGGGCCGTACCACATGGATATGATTTTCCCACCTTTCATTATAAGATTTGAAGTTCATTTCCTTACCTCTAGCATATGATTTAATATAAATTTTGAATCATAGCCCTTGTCATTATGAGCTTGGGTGATGGCATTCTTAAATTTGTTTGATTTTATTTGCTCAAGAAAACCAATATGTTGTGTCATTGTGGTGTCACCATTGAATATGCTAGTTCATTTACCCCACAATCAGTACAATTATGATCATTTCCACCAACATAAAACATTTCCCTCAACTTGAAACATGTCTACAAAACACAAAGATTGGGTCCGTGCAGGTATGTGTTGACCGCACCCTGAAAAATAGTTTCTTGTCTACACTCAAAATCATATAATACAAACAGGATACTGCTTTTCTCCAAAGATGGTTTACTTCATGTGGAAAAAATGACCAATAGGGTGATGAGTATCCTCTACTCTACAAAAATATCGGATAACCTCTGTAAATATTCAAAACATATTAAACTGAAAAATGGCCCACAGACCTCGTACACATTTTTGGCATCGCAAATCAACAGGTTATTCCTATAAAAACCAGGGCGTTTATGATTTTCTAAGCCACTCATAGCTTAGATATTCTGCTTTAATTTATGAATATGGTGACCCTGTTTTATTTGTTTGAAGGTGTTCGTGTTCATGCATCCGGGTTCTCGTATAACATCCCATTCAGCCTTTTCAACGACCAAGGCACGGGCAAGGTAAAGTGTGTCATCACCATTTTTAATCGTAATGATCCGTCTGTTTTGTCGGCTGTTTGTGGCAGTGGGGGAAATTTATCACATTTACCTATACCACTCTCCTGAGGCTCTTTAAAGTTGTGCAACTTTACATACAACGGGGCCGGTGTGAGGAACGTAGCATTGCTTTGTAGCACTATTCCTACATTTTACAGCATAACGCTGTGCGCTGTCTAATAAGAGCCCTTCTTAATATTATGCATTGACTCAATGATCTTGGAGACGGCTAAGCAAAACTTTAATTTGTTCCTCAAACCAGCTCTGAGCGTCACGATCACACTCTGGTTTCCCCAATCGTATGACTAGGTCAGGGTCCACGTAATACAATCGCCTCAATTGTTTGATTCTCTCCTCAACGATACGAAGAGAGACGCGTAAAGGGAAGCTTCGATCTACCTGATCTTGTAGCATTTATTGGAAATAAGCTACAAAAGCGTACGAAGAGTAAAGCAAGTAAACTCACCTTAGGCCCCGTTCAGCTGTTTTAACCCACTATGTCCTCCCCGCACAAGATAACAACACCATGCCTCTATGAATTCGACCGAGCAACCAAACGAGGAAATATTATGCAAGACTGAACAGTGCTGTATTGCGAGGCTTGGTGGGAAATGTGGGGTGCGCGTGCTCAAGACTGTGATGTTATGTTGGAAGATGTGGCCTAGAATGATCTACCAGCTCCTCGGGTGTTTTTCCGTCATCTGTCTATCCCCTCCCTCTCTTCATTATTCTGTGTTATTTTTGTTTACCCCTTTTCCCCCTTTCTGAGCTAGTATGAGCATATATAATGGTTTAATTCAAAATGTACGGCACTCTTGTCAGGATCGTGTCCTCGGACACACCTAGATGTCCAGGATGGTTTAGGAAGTTACTAAATTCCTTTTCGGCTAAATGTATATAGACATTCCTTTTGGCGAGTTAATATTCATAGTTCACACAAACTTTATAACCTGAAATCTTCTATTTATTTACTTCGACATGAAGCCCCATAAGGGTTGGTGAGATGTCACGACTATCTGTTTACAAATCTCTTTTGAGAGATTAGACCTTTATTGCCCATACGGCAGGGAAATGTTATTATCTGCGTGGCAGAAATATATTATATTGTTGTCAAAGTAAACGCTTGTAACTTATTGCCCATACGGCAGGGAAATGTTTATTGTTGCGTAAGGAATGTTATTACCTGCGTGGCAGGTTATGGTTTCATGAACAAGCTATTAGAAAAGTATAGCCCATACGGCACCAAAAGTTTTATATTTTTATGGAGGAAATTATATTTTTACTACCCTTAGGAGTAATCTTATATATTACATAGAATTGTAACCAATCATGGTTACTGAAAGCTCCCGCAACTCTTGTTTTGTCATAGCTTCATATTACACATATACTGTTCAATATTTATCATCAATAAAACTAAAATATTATCTTTGAAATATTTCTTTTTATCAAACTTTTATGATATATCCTTCGCTTGCACCCGTAATATATAGATTGAAATAGTTGGAGTGTGATCTCATGGAAGCAGAAAGGGAATAGACCAGAGTCGGCCTATTTTCTTTTCATTATTATCCTATCGGCTCCTCTGCAATTATTGTTTCCTTTTTTTATGGTTAATTTATGTTGTGCGCCAGCCTTATTCTTTTGGGAAGACTAAGGGCGGTGTTACAATCTATCGGGCCACTATTCCGAAAGGAGGATGTTTGAGATTCTGTTGAGGGACCAGAAGTCACAAAGAATTCCCTCAAATGGTCCCTTCCCCTAACGTCACCTGGGAGTCTCTCCAAATGATATCAATTCGGATGTTGTTGGGTGAACCTGGGCTAGTAACAGCCGTCTCCATATAATCTGTAACAAACGTAGAAAATTATGTGAATTTATATTTTTTTTAATCAAGAAAATGATCATATAAACCACCAAAATACTCACCGAACTTAAATTGCTAATTTAATTTATATTTTGTTCTGAAGTAGGAGGGACCATGCTGACTATAGCGGTGAAACAATTGGGCGTTCGTATTACTTGATACTCATATGGAATTTCGAGGTCACACTATATACCCGATTTTTGGTAGTTTTAAAAAAACATATTAATTTCTTACAATGCTGGAATATTTATAATTAAATGCATATACTAATCAATTAATTTTAATTGCTCAATTTGACAACTGTTCTATCTGTTAGTATTCTATTCTAGAGACTTACTAAACACTTTAGCAAAAATATACTATTTCAACTTATTAAATTGGTAAGCTCTTATTATATTATCTATCAAACGTTTAATCGCTTTAAAGCAATAAAATGATGATTTCACCTTTGGAGACGTCGAGCTAATCAGGGGCCATAAAAATGTCCCCGCCTGGAACTGGGGGCGTTATGGACGGTGGTGGTGTAGTGTGACCACTATTCATTCACGGTAGTTTACCTCTGAAAGGTCTTTTTTCCTACCAATATCCTACTATATAATAGATTTCTGGTAGGGAAAAATGCCTTTCCTACCAATATCCTACTATATAATAGATTTCTGGTAGGGAAAAATGCCTTTCAGAGGTAAACTCATACCGTGAACGAACTTTACTTCCGTAGGCACCTGTTCTTCTACCAGGGAGATATGTCCGATAAGAGGTGTCCCAAAAATAGGGTACATCATATGCCGACCCAATGTATCCTAAACAAACGTAACTTTGTACTAGAACGACCAAATACTAAACAACACACATTAAATCTTATTTTTAGGGTAAACTCTTTTGTAAATGGTCATGAAATGATAAAATTAATAATTCCCAATCTAGCATATAAATAAAAAAAGTATAATAACAACTTAGCATACAAAACAAAATATTATTATTTATATTTAAATACATGAAACAAAAATAAATTTAAAATTAAAGAACTTACCTGGGATATTCGTACCATTTGGCACTTTGTCACAAATCTCCTTCAAGATCGACAACTTCATGTGCTGTCAACAAAAACTACTTCAAAAATGAATAAATGTTCAAATTTCACCGTATATTTATAAGCACATGAAAAAATTTCACCGGGCGTGTCAGTCGTGTTTAATTTTTCTGTTAAGTCATTTCTAAAATAATAACCATCAAACTGGTTCCAGAATGACGTCAACAGAGTTCCGCACAGTACAGACCATACTTGTTCCAACTTGTCCAACAACCAACCCCATGACGTTTTGGAAAAACACATTCCTACACAGGCGATACCATAATTGCGACCCTTGCTATAAAGTATGTCACTAAGTTATATTTTTAGGGCATGAAGGAAGGTCGCACTATTAGGGGTTGAAATTTCTATTGACTTCAGCGGGAAAGTCACAGACCAACATGCACCAACAAGTACAACGGATAAAAACTCCATAACGATGGATATAAACCATGGCGACATTCAAGGAGGGACAGAGGACACCGGGTTGTTACCCCCCAAGTTGTCATGGAAATAACCAAAGGGGAAATGAAGGAGGTAAAAGAGGGGTGAAGAAAGGAAATTTCAAACAACCAGGTCAGTAACCCCCATCGAAACGGAAAAATATCAAGAAGGAGGAGGGGGGAAACTCAACTGACTTGAGCAAACTTGTCCACATGACGTCACCCATTCTGATACACCACAAGAAGGGGATGAAGGGATGACGTCACCGGGGGAAGTCCATTGCCACATAGAAGGGAGATATGGAGTAGGTACGCGTATAGATAAAGTATTGTGTGGGCTCAATTCCCACTCTAACTACGTTGATATTGAGCGAATCAAAATATTGTATTTAAATTGAATTAATTAATTGCCCGAAAGGGTACTAAGACTTAGTACATTTTTAAAAAAAACTAAATAAGTAAATGATACATATTTTGTGAAGTATTTTTTTAAATTAAACTTGAAAATAAGAGTTTAATTTTAATTTTTATTATAGCTGATAAATCAATCAATTATTAGTTCAGCAAAATGGTGATAGTTAAGTAGAAATCGCAAACTATTGTTGATAATATTAAACATAAAGTATATTTAATTTAAAAATAATACACTTTTTAAAAAAAATCTGCTTATATTTTTTTAATATTGCAGATTTATATTGTTGTTGAGCGCATATTTTAGGGGCGAAAGGGAGGGAGGGCGGGTTTTTTGGCATTGTAATGCCAAATGCCACTTGACAGATTCACTATAAGGCGGCACTCTTCATGTACAGTACATTTGATCAAAATACGAGAGTGCGCCAACCATAAATATATTGATTGATAAGCCCGTGATCTTGGGGTAAAGTGCCCACCCCAGGACCCATTGTGCTCGGCTTCACGCTTAGGTAGGGTTGAGGGTTTTTTCTTGAGCGATAACAATCCTTAGCACAACTTCCTCTGAAAGGGAAGTAAAACCGTCGGTTCCATGTCTATTGTGACATGTAAAATAACCTTTGGAGGTATGTGAAAATACCTTTCCCGGCAAAATTGGTAGATCATTTCATGCCCGATCATAGAAATTCTCGTGCATTGACATAATCGGTCGGTTCACATAGTGCACGTTAAATACCTAAAGTAAAATTATGAATCAAATAAACATTATTTACATTAATTTTTAAAGATAGCGATATTTTGATTTTAATTAGTTAAAATACGTTCTGTTTGAGAATTTATCATTTATAACGATGAAGAGAGATATTTGGTCAAATAAACGTAAAGGCCTCATCTAACATCTCAAAAGTTCACATGTGACCTTAGGGTCACAGGCTCATCATCTCTGGTCTACATAGGTTGTCACACCAGCATTAGACTGGGTTGTTGGTAGCGTTAAGGTTGGGGCTCGATTCCCGGTTGGATGTGTTAGTGGTGATTTTCTCCCTCACTAAAATACAATTATATTTCCTCTAAATGCTGATGTAAATATACCCCCAAAACAATAAGGATATATCTATTTTCCAGATATATTCCAATAAATCATTGTTTTATTTTTATAAAACTTAAGTACTTTTATTATTTAGTGTTTCAAATAGGATTTATTTTTGATGGCTAATTATCTACAAAAATTATTTACAAAGATCCCAACTTTTGTTCATCGTCCGTGTCTTACCATATGGCCTGGATATTCTTATACAAATTGTATGGAGAGGAGGAAGGTAGAATGTAGATGAAGTGGCCACATTTATGTAGAGGGAAAATGAGAAAGCATTTTAAAAAATACACCGAATATACCCAATCGGGATTAGAATCCTAATCTCCTCTAAACCGGAAAAAGAGACATGATGAGCCCAACATCTTTCAAATCAGGTGTTAATTTCTTATCTAATTTAAATATTAGTGTTTTTAAAGCTGTGATTGGTTTTATAATAGATATACCAATAAAATAAGATGTTAAAAGAAACTTTGATGTTCAATTAACTATTTTAAACGCATTTGGGATGAAAAAAACAGCTGATTAGCAAATTGAGAATAAACATTATTACTGTTAAAGGGAGTCTGGTTATTCAAATGATGAGTATAGGTGTGCCTATGTGTGCACTAGACAGGTAGCGTTTCTAAATGTGTTAGACTTGTAGATGGTTGTCCATTTTCAATTCGTCTCATCACTCTTAGGAACTCCACTTTGTCTTCAAATTTTTGATCTGCATTTAACTTTTTAAATGAAGGAACAAAAGACAGCAAAAATGATTTGTCCTCATCCATTTCCTCTGACCTTTTATCCTGCAATAAATTTAATAATGATTCATCATAGGATACTGGTTTCTTTTTTGATCTATTCACGCTAGTATGTGCGCGTTTGATATTGGAATTTCCTTCTTTAACATCTCTGTAGTTATTTTGATTCTCTTCTGCCTCTCCTCGAATAGAACTAGTATTACTTACTGTCTCTGTCCTTGATAGTTGGCAGCAGAAACAACAATTGATTAAAATAAACGTACTTCCTACGTTGTGTAGCTGCTTGTCCTGATTTACCCTTTTTTTGTTCATTCAATTCTCGCTTAAAGCATGTTCTTAGCTTTCGCCACCTTTGTTGGATTTCTCTACCTGTAACATACAATACATAAATAAATTAGTTTATATAAATTAGACATTGTATTAAGAATTAATTCTGCCTAGCTTCTAGGAAACAGTGGCGTACCAGGGGAGGGGACAAATGGGGCAGTTGCCCCCTCTACCCTAGACTAAAATAATTTAACATTTTTATGGAGTTAGTCCTCAGTATTCCCTTTGGGTTGGTGGGCAAAACCCTTTAAAATCTTTATTTTGCTGACCACCCCCTCGAGTCCCCTCCAAAATGCAATTCCTTAATAGTTTCTCACTTTCTATCTTCACGCAAATGTGGGTGCACTTCCTCTAAATTACACCTACCTTATCCCTAACCAAATAGTGTAATTAATACATAGGTGTATAACCCGAATGGGTAGTAATAAGCGGTGCTAAAAAAGCTGTACGGTTACATTAAACTAAATTTTAAAGTTTGTTTTATTTAATTTGCAGGTATCTGGCTACGGATATGTACTATGAATACCTCATTGGTGCTACTACTACACGTGACATTGTCAGAGATACTTGTGACAAACTGTGGATATACCTCAAACCAACATACATGGCGGAAACAAAGGAAACTACTTGACTTCAAATAGCCGATGTATATGACACAAGGACAAATTTCCCTAGCTGCTTGGGCGAGATAGATGGCAAACATATCAGTCCCACAGCGGTTCACTGTTCTATAACTACAAGAATTACTTTTCAGTAGTACTGATGGCTTTGGTAGATGCAGATTATTGCTTCGCTTGGATTGATGTTGGATCATATGGAAGTACCAGTGATTCTTACTCATTTTAAAAATTGAGCTTCGGCCAAAGGCTTGAAGAGGGAACGGTAAATATACCTGAAAGCCAGCAATTACCCAATGACAATGGAGTGCCCATGCCATTTGTTATTGTAGGAGACGAAGCGTTTGTTTATCAAAACATGTATTGCGTCCTTGTCCTAGAAGAAACTTAAATTATGTGAAGAGGATTTTCAATTACAGGCTTACAAGGGCTCGGAGGGTGGTAGAATGTGTCTTCGGAATATTAGAAAATAAATGGAGGATATTTCATAGACCAATTGACGTGAATACAGAGTTTTTTGACACCATAATCAAAGCTTGGTGTATCCAACACAATTATTAGCGCAAGAAAGATGGAGTTAACTATGTTTGTTTGTTTTGTTTGTTAGGTTTTATTTATTTTTACTTAAACATATAACTATAAACATGAATAAAAACACGAGAAACATATAGGAACAAACAGTTGACACCAGCCCCGAAGGGCTCTCGACAACACACACGACATTGAACATATAACATAATTCACATAGATATACAATGGCGCCCTGGCGGGCTGGAGTTTCTTTCATTAGTATTTTTATTATTCTTTCATTTTTTTATTATTCTCAATTAATATCTTTCTTTCATTAGTATTTTTATTATTCTCAATTAATATCTTTCTTTCATTAGTATTTTTATTATTCTTAATTAATATCTATTTACATACATTTTATACAAAACACAACTCATAATGGAAACAATAACTTTTTTTCCCCAACCCCTGGAGGTTCTCAAAAATACAATGGTACGATAATAAATAAAATGTTTTTTTTCTGTCTATTCAGATCCCCAAATAGGACACAATTCATATATATAGTGGGGGGATTTTGTGTTCCCCCCCACACGGAACATGTGACCCGGTCGGTCGTAGTTGACCGGTTGACGGGTGCACTTCGCGACACTTTCACTCAACACCACCCATCAACCCATCCAATCGCCGCTAACACGGCCTGTCGGCCGGCATCGCCCGCTGTCTGGCCTCCCCTCCCAGTCTCACACGACTAGTAGAGGGGTCACGACTCCCCAGATTCGACTCCGAGGTCACCTTCCGACGTCGACGAAGGGGTTCACTACGCCGTTCCTTATTCGGTGGTAGGGATGGCCAGGAGCGTCATAATCGCCGATGCCCCTGACGATCATGTTGGAGCTGGCCTGCGCCCGACTGAAAAACCTCTC
>CABFOW010004427.1:0-13794 GCA_902141385.1 Timema californicum
TATATATATATATGAGACACATTAACATGGAGGATATGCAAGATTGTACAGTCGGTAGAGTGGTCAGCAAGTATAACCAAGTAACAAGATATATTTACATAGTCTTAAATGCATCCTTGTAGTACAAATATCCAATTAAAGAAAACTTTTCTATTTTACTAAATATAAAACCTATCTTTTGTGTGTACAAATCTGACTAATGTGCTTCAAAGGAAACACACTAATTATATAAAATAAATACTGTGTACAGAAAGTAGCTTACCAGGTATTGGCTTCGATATTGGCTATAGTATTTTTTTTAGAGGCCTGACATTTATAGTAGTTTTTTCCACTTAAGGACGCACCTCAGTCATTTGCGTGGTCCATGCCACAAGAATGTTAAAAAGGGTGAAAATCAAACAATATAATAATTTCACCCTATAAAAATTCCTTCGTGATAGTTCGATTATATATATATATATATATATAAACATAAAGATAATGTATATATATATATACACATAAAGATAATGTAGATTTTAATATTTGATACAACCCACTCTTTGAATATATGGCAGCTCCCAAATCTGACTGGTTGCCTCACTTACCAGCAGAAAGAGAAGCGAAAATACAAGTTAAAATACACGTCATGATTAATCTCCTGGCAACATTGTATCTCTGCTGTTTGCTATACCATTCTCATTGGAGATAAAATGGTTTCCTTTTGATGCGGAGGAATGAGTTGAGCCGTGGAAAGAGTAGGGAACGAAATATGTGATTCCTTTGTCTTTTCTGTCTCTGTGTGAAGAGTGCGTCTCTTTGTTCCATTAAGGGCACACTGAGGATGTCTTCCTATCTGCTAGAAGTACTGCGAACAAAAAGATTCCGCACCAAAAAAATAGTACACTTGCTAATAATGATTTGGGATTCCTTCTTTAGACATTTTCACAGAATTTCACCACTTCAAATAATCCATTGGGAGGGATATCTGCTTTGATTTTAATTTGATTTGAATCGAAATAAGATATATATATCGATAAAAAGTATTAAATACTATGTGTTACCATAATTAGAGATGCAAAAGATTAAGCTTGCAAAATACAATAACTGATTAGTGATTACTTGTACTTTTTGAATAACTAAACTGAAAACTTTAATATATATATATATATATATAAAAGGTTTCAATCTATTTAATATATATTATATATATATATGAGTTTCCAATTTAGTTATACAAAAAGTACAAGTAATCACTAATAAGTTATTGTATTTTGCAAGCTTAATCTTTTGCATCTTTAATTATATTATTATGGTAATATATTGTATTTAATATTTTTTATCAATTAATATATTTATTTTTTGTAATAGTTATTACAATGTAGCGAAATGTTAATAGTATTGTTGGAAATACAGCATTGGCGAGGCGTGAACGTTTAGACTGTGTTAATACCCATTTTTTTTAGGAAGGGCCTTTTAGAAAATTATTATACACATTATTTTGCGGCCGAAATTAATAACATTTTAAAATGCTACTTTATAAGTATTGATCATTTTCACCAAAAGTGACTTACTGCAGAGCACATTAACTTGACGTATGAATACGTTCAATTATGTATAGTTTTCTTTCTATAAGATTTGATCATTTAAAATAAGTTTATTTTAAAACAAAATAAAGCCTCGTGGATTATCTAACTCGCCCTGAAAGCCCTAATGGCGAAATGAATCATTTGTATGAGTAAACATATTCAAGCAAGAGACTACAGATTCAAAATGATACTAAAACAGAGCTACCTCTCATTTCGAGCGATACATCTGATTTCAAACTATTTTATAGGGTATTTTTAAGTTTTATATACAAAAAATTATTTTTAATTTATAACTTCAGCACATTTTTTATGTCATAATTTCTAATTTGGTTAAATGATTTGCATGTTTAGCTCCCGTTCGGTAAAAAAAAAAATACTAGAAACTGATAAATATATTGTCGTTGAGGAATGGCGTAGCTGTATATTATTACATTTTATTTACACATCCTCAAATTCTGATACCCATTGTGTAATAGGAGTGCTGTCTAATTCGAACATCATCAATCTACGCAACTCTCCTCTTACTCACCATCTCCAATATATTCCCTAGTGTAATCTAGATGGGGGGAGAGGAGGGTAAAGATGGAATTAATATACTACTGTAATTCTCCTATCAGTGCGTCAAAATGCGGCAAACTTGTCTCTTTGATGTCTGCACTTACCGGTAATTGGGTTCGCAGATAGACATGATGTGGCAGAGGAAAACTGGCGGCTGTGTTCGTGTGTGTGTGTGTGTGTATCGATAGTGGAAGGCGGAGGGAACTAGTCAGGGAGACGTGGGAGTAACACTGGTGATTTTTTCTCTCTTTTTTTTTTCTCGCAGTTTTGCTCCAGTAATGCACCTCTGATGTGCTGACTGGTGTCAAATTGTGTATTCGTGCTCATTTGCTCTTTCTGGCGCGAGCCATTTGATCTAATCTCTATAGTCAAAGCTAAGTATATTTATTTATTGCCGATGTATTAAAATACATTTCCAATTTTTTTTTTCTGTGCATTGAATACTGAACCCAAGCAAACCAAGCGTACACTCGTAGCTGCAACAAAATTTGTCATCTGAAATAAGGAGTTGGCATAGGGCTACTCTGTTTTCAAACGAAGAAACGCCTTCACACTTAAGGGGAATCGTGCACGTTATAAGTTGGTCATGGGCCAAATTGAGTTCCAAATGAATAAATATGATAAAATGACCCCCTCCAAGAAAACCTTCTTCTCCTAAGACACTGTGAAATATAGCTGCTTTGAGTCTAAAAAACTCACTTGGGAGTCTCTTTAGAGTTAAGACCTATTTTAAGTCGGCTCAACAACTGACACGCGATTTAAAAAAGAAGAAGAGGTACTTGAATCTTTTTAACACACTATTTAGGTAAAATGTTATCATCTTCCATGATTACAAAGTGAAGTTGGGAAAGATATAAATGAAGCGTTAACACAGGGATGACACAGAACATTCACCCTTGATCCTACAGGTCACAGTCACAAGATCTATTTGTAGAAACTAAACAAACGGATTGGTAGGCATGGGATTAACTCCCAGCTGACACTTGATGTGTTTTTTCACTAATTGTTTTGAAAAATATTAACATAAAGATTAATAATATAGTTTAAATGAATAAGCAGATTGCTGGAGATGGTTGTGAGGTGTCATCATTTATATTTTAAAAGGAGATAAAGCACTAGCTAGGAAGGTAAAATGTTCACTACAATTCCCCATAATAAAGCATGTTAGATATGGTATAACTGGAAAAAAAAAAGTTTACAAAATACGGATGCCTTGAGATGTGCTTCAAGTTATTTTAAACCCCAACATCCTAAAGGAAGTGGGAGTGTTTGTCATGACAAATAAACCTATATACTTTGTTATAGGTAAAAATTTGATAAAGTGCCTCTTATTGAGAGGTGATTTATGAAAATTTGAATTCTTTTGAAAAAGGATATAGCGAATTTGCTTAAAATGTATATATGGTTAGTGTTTGACATGAACATGACAAATAAAGCTGTATATTTGTTTTTGAGCGGGAACTAGGTTATTGGTAGTTTATTGAGTGTTTGTTAATTTGAATTAAAACAAAAATACTTGGCTCAAAATGGGTATTTGTTAAAGAGTTTTGTATTATAATTAATAGTTGTGTAAGATTTTAAAAACAAGCATTTACTAGTGGTTAACTGGATGATTTTTCTAAAAAAAAGTTTAAATTTTTTTATTGGGGACTAGTTTACATATCAATAATGATGTATATTTATTTAGCTAAACTAAATTAATATAAATGTGGTTTACTTAAAACAAATGGTAGAAAATTTAATCTTTTTGATTATTTTACTTATTCTAATTAACGTAGGATTTATTTTTTGAAAATTTGAATTTAGTTAAATATATTTGAACAATTTGGTTTAAAATGTATATATAAACTAATTATTGTGTTCACAAAGATGATTTGTTTGTTTTTATGAGTAAAACTTACATAAGAGTGGTTTACTAAAAATCTATTTTTGAAAATTTTCTTTATAACTATAATACATAACATGAGAAAGTTTGTGCGATTTTGTCGAACCATTAATTTATTTTACATGCAATAGAAAATTTCAATTTATCAATAAGTTAGCAAGTAACACTGACAAATAAGGTTTATTTTAGCATCGTGCCTTGCTACGCGTTCGCGTTATACCTAATATGTTAAGGATTTATAACAAATGTGCCCGCATTTGCATGCAGGGAGAGTGGAAAACTAATTATGAAACACCTCTGTACACTTAACCGGAATCAAATCCCAATCTCCTCGTCATCGGCAGTCTAGTCTATTGTGAGAGTGATGCCTTCAACCATGCAACCACCGAGGTGGGTAAGTGATTAACGTTAGTGTTCCAAAACTTGATGACCTTTGAGATATTATGCTTTCATTTAACACACATAACACCCTTCTCCCATTGGACCATTCACGCGGGTCGTTACGATTAAGTCAATTATGTTATCAGTTTATATATGCTCTAGATAAGATAGGTGGTGTTTTTCCGCAATCATAACCGAAAACTACAACGGTTATATCTCAGCGATGGGTTTTATTTACTTTTCTCTTTGGAGCATTATTTATTTATATTACTATGAAACCACGTGGCTGACTCACTCACTGACAATAATGTTTACCCACTTCCAGATGAGCTAGAAACTTGAAATTTGGCATACTTATAATTTCTAGCCTGTAACCGACGGGAAAATTCCAAAAAGTAAAAAAAATAGGAAAAATCCCTGAAGAAAATTCAAAATGGTGGAGCAAATTTAAAGTAGGTGCGGACCTTTCTTTGGAGGTATCTTGTGGCTAAATGGTAAGACCTATTAAAACAACTATGGAATTACATTAGTTTACATCCACTTGCAAAGAAAACCCACGGGGAGTTTGGGGGCGGAGCCCCCAACTAACAAAGCGAGTGTGTGTGTATATATATATGCAAGAGAGAGAGAGAGAGATCGACTGATGCTTCCGTATGATACTCTAATAGTTCACTCTCAGGAAGAGATTTAGCTTAGTATTTATTTATGCTCTCTTCTAAGTGGTCGAATAGTTCTTGGCGTTAGGACTGTGTGTTTAGTGGTTTAGTAAGTACCTTTCAGAATATACTAACTTTTTTGCGGTCAACACTGATATATCATTTTACTATAGTTTTAGTTTTATTATATAATTATTGATTTTATCTTTTAAAAGTGACACATTCAGTCCATATAACCTGACGTATTAATCAATTAAAATAGTGTTGGTAGCTTTTATCACTACTGTCTATTGATATACTTCCTACCATAATACTACTAGATAATATGTGCTTTTCTATGTTGATACGTTGTAATGTGCTGATAATATTTTATGTTTAGATACTGCATTTTACATCTCTTTGTGGGAGATATATACTAACTAAAGTACTTGCCTGATAGCACTCAGTATATTTATATATACATATATTTATGTGTAATTTTTATATAATATATTTAATCATAAATACACCTGCTTATAGTTCAATATTTAAATGATAATTTCAGAACGTAAAGTAGATCATAAACTTAAGTAATAACAAATAACAACCTAATAGGTTGATCACGCTGGTTGCGGGACATGGCTCCGACTATGGGAGGACAATGGTTCATTTCCATTTCCATTTCTACCGGCCACACTAGCTAGATTTTCCCACACACACTAGGTTTTAATTCTCTTTCCAAGAAAATACTGGTTCACTACCTCATAATGCCCTCTTCTTGCCCTCCATTACAGTAAGTTGTTAGTAAAGTTAATTTGAGTATTGTGTTAATATAATAACAATAATAATATCCGCTTCGGTGGCCGCGTGGTCTAACGCGTTACTCTTGTGTTGTACTATACTGCCAAATATGGAAAGATTGGGGCTTGATACCGGTCAGTTGCACTGAAGGTGGTTTTGCCTAAAGGTTTTTCCACACTCCTTCCACGCTAATGCGGGTGCATTTCCTTTCAATTGAGTCTTCCTAATCCCTAACCCAATAGTGTAACTAGTACGTAGGCGTATAACCTGAACGGGAAGTAAGTTGCGGTAACAATAATAATGTGTATCGTTGCTGGACAATGTGATATAGGCCATTATAACAATTTACTGTAATTCATGGTGTCATTTGTCCCATTTTTCGAGAAGTGTGGGAAACAAAGGGTACATTTATTTTCACAATAAACATAAAAACCATCTCTAGCGGAGCACTGCAACAGTCCGATTCAGATAATAGACAATTTTTTGTTTGACAATTACAAAAATCATTATAACAATTTTCATACATTCACACACCTGGTCATGTAATCTGTAGTGGTCTATTTTAATAGTGGTCTATTTTAATACATTATATTAATCTCAGTTAAATAATACTAATAATATAATCAAGTCCTTATCACAATTTTATTTAGTAGTGCGTCTTACCATCCTTTCTGGTTGCACGCTTATGTACTAATTACATTAATTAGCTAGGGTCGAGGAAGGTCGAATTTAGACGCATTGTACCCGCATTTGCTTGAAAAGCGAGGCAAACCATTTAGAAAAAAACACCCTCAGTACACAGGACTTGAATTAAATCACAATTTCCCCGTCATTGACATTCTAGTTTATTGCGAGAGTAGTGCCTTAGTCCATGTGGCCACCGAAGTGGGTCTCGTACATATTGACAGCAACAAAATATATATTAATTTTCTAAATGGTCCTTCTTATTAGAATCCTACTCCAGTATTGTTGGTCCTCTGTAAAACCTCGTACGTAGACATCCATTTCTCATTCATCCGTGGCGACTAGGTGGAAAAGTTTTTTTCGAAAAAAAAAAAGTTTCGAAACGGGGATCGAGGCTAATGAACACTTCGCGAAAAAAAAAGTCAACATGGAGTTAAAGTGGCTCTCAGTCGTTTCCCTAGCTAATGTACCTGGCTCAGCGTAGAAGGTTCTAGAATCCAATCCGGTGGAGTTGCACCCTACCCCCATTCGTTGGTTTACCGCGCTACTTGTGTTACGTTTAATGGCGTAAAAGAAGTGAGTGAAAGAGAGTGATGGCATGTTTCAATGCTGTGGCTTGGTGGAACCAACCAACCCTCTTCTCCACCTTGTTTCGTACAGGTCGGAAGTAAAAAAAATAAATCTTTATTCTATTTTGGGGAGCATTTCTGCTCTCCCTTCGCCTCTTCTCTTTCTTAAGATTGATGGACACATGTGCCAAACGTCAGGCTCATCTAGTCTAGTTGGTGACGGGGAGGTCGGAGGTTTGAGTCCTGGCCGAGTGTATTGAATTCTTTGTTTTAATAATGGTTCCTCACACATAGTGGTCTATTTTAATACATTATATTAATCTCAGTTAAATAATACTAATAATATAATCAAGTCCTTATCACAATTTTATTTAGTAGTGCGTCTTACCATCCTTTCTGGTTGCACGCTTATGTACTAATTACATTAATTAGCTAGGGTCGAGGAAGGTCGAATTTAGACGCATTGTACCCGCATTTGCTTGAAAAGCGAGGCAAACCATTTAGAAAAAAACACCCTCAGTACACAGGACTTGAATTAAATCACAATTTCCCCGTCATTGACATTCTAGTTTATTGCGAGAGTAGTGCCTTAGTCCATGTGGCCACCGAAGTGGGTCTCGTACATATTGACAGCAACAAAATATATATTAATTTTCTAAATGGTCCTTCTTATTAGAATCCTACTCCAGTATTGTTGGTCCTCTGTAAAACCTCGTACGTAGACATCCATTTCTCATTCATCCGTGGCGACTAGGTGGAAAAGTTTTTTTCGAAAAAAAAAAAGTTTCGAAACGGGGATCGAGGCTAATGAACACTTCGCGAAAAAAAAAGTCAACATGGAGTTAAAGTGGCTCTCAGTCGTTTCCCTAGCTAATGTACCTGGCTCAGCGTAGAAGGTTCTAGAATCCAATCCGGTGGAGTTGCACCCTACCCCCATTCGTTGGTTTACCGCGCTACTTGTGTTACGTTTAATGGCGTAAAAGAAGTGAGTGAAAGAGAGTGATGGCATGTTTCAATGCTGTGGCTTGGTGGAACCAACCAACCCTCTTCTCCACCTTGTTTCGTACAGGTCGGAAGTAAAAAAAATAAATCTTTATTCTATTTTGGGGAGCATTTCTGCTCTCCCTTCGCCTCTTCTCTTTCTTAAGATTGATGGACACATGTGCCAAACGTCAGGCTCATCTAGTCTAGTTGGTGACGGGGAGGTCGGAGGTTTGAGTCCTGGCCGAGTGTATTGAATTCTTTGTTTTAATAATGGTTCCTCACACTACCTACACTTACACGCAAACTCGGGTAGAGTTTTCAAAATTTTACCGTCCTTAAATCTATTTATCCCGTTCGTTTATTTAAAATGTGTACACCCCAGAGTAATAAGATACAGTTCAAAAATTACTCCCCCTTCCCCATTTTTTTTAGAAATGTTTGTACAAGTTCGTGCAACGTAAATGCTTTCAATATTTTTTTTTCCATATAGCTCGGATCACATCTTTAGCTTGAAAAAAGAACAAATGTTCACAAGCTATCCGTTGTAGCACGAAATTATCTTTTTTTTCAAAATTAATGTTAAATAGTTCATGTAGTCACTTAATTCACCTAAGCAAGTTTGCATTTAGTTTTCCTTTGAGTCAAAGACGATATGAAACAAAATCAGAAGTTACCAAATAAAATCTCTGTTGTATTTTTCTAAAAAGCGTGAACGGTATTTGCCAACGTGCTTCAGTAATATTATTTGACGTCACTTTTTTCTTTCAAACTTGTCTTAAGATTAATCAAGTTTGAAACTGAACCTAATCGACATTATAGCGTCCTTCAAGATGAAATCCTAATCGTAACAAGCAAAGTGCATTAGATCGTCGGCTACATCAGATCTTCTTGAATGTTTCATGTCGAGAAGGCGAGTGGTAAGCTAGGTCAGCCTCAAGCTCGGTGTATGCAACATTTAACTTCGTCCTAGACGAAGACATCGATGTATTATCGTTCTCTTGTCTACTGATCACCATTACTGGGGGCATTCATTGCCTGTTAATGATTGGTTTCCATCCTGGGGGTAGCGACGTCTTTTTGGTTGGGTCGCAATTCTTATTGAGGTTATAGCTTTATATTTACTTTGTAAAGTTATGATAACGATCATAGGAAGGTTCAAAATTAAAATAGACATATTTTAATGAATATTTGTCATCGCAAAACTTGACAACGAATTTCCCCCCCCTAATTTACAGTTTATGTTCAGATGCCACTATTTCCAAGAAAAAATATTCTTTAACTATTGAGATTTACTATGTGTGGATGGTTTTACTAAAAGTACCTAAAGAAGCAGTATTTATTTTGGCAAAAAAAGGGGAGATTTTGAATATAAAACCGTAAAAATGCATACTTAAAATCGCGTTCTCTCTCATTGTACCTTATAATTTATTGTGGCACTTTTTAATGTAGACCTATTAGCTTACTAATTATAGAAATTGAATATTTTCACTAAATTGACTAGTTTACCTCTTAAATGTTATTAACTATAATTTTTTGTTAATTTAAATGCTAATGAATGATACTAAAACAATACATATTTAATCATAGCAGTAAACGTCATCGTTCTTTTCCGTTGTTGGCTTAAATTGCCAGAAAAAACCCATTTAGTTATCAATTGCATTGCTACAAGTTACTTCTTTTGCGTCTCTTTTCTTTCCCCACCTTGTCTTACTATCTTTTCAGATTATACACATTAATGATAATTACTTTAGTGGGGTAGGGATGAGGAAATAAGCATACCAACATTTGCTTAGAAGGTAAGTGGGAAATCACTTAGGAAAAACCACCTTCAGGAGACCAGACCGGTATTAGAACCTTGTACTGCCCGTAGTCAGCAGGCTGGTCTAACACGAGTGTGGCGCCTTAGACCGTTCGGCCACTGAAGCGAATAGGTTCCTTCTTAATATTCCAATGACCAATAGAAGTTCTCAGTCCGCAAGATTTAAGGCCTAACCCATTAGTGTAGGCTAACTACAAAGGCGTATAACCCGTATGGTTAGTAAGACGCGGTGCTTAAAAATATATACATATAAATATTTATATTATTTTCCCTCTACCACTCAAATTATAGTTAATCGTTATTATTTTTAGACAAATAAAAACATTTTCTTCAACGACTTCACACTGAAATATTAAAAATTATTTAACCAAGTCCAATAGTTTTATTTATTACAAATCAGGGTCTCTAAAATGTGTAGTTTGTGAAACTTACGGTAAGAATTTGTATGAGTTTAATACAATTGTAAAGCTGCACGATCTATTTTCACGGTTTCTAATGGGCCAATGTTTGAAATAACTTTTGACCCTGATGGGGGTGGGGGTGGTGATTACATTTTGCCAGGCGCAATATAACATCGTTCACAAACAAGCTTCCATGAATTAAGAATGAGTCATGTAAACGAGACGTTGTAATCTCTTGTTATAAACGTTTATACTTCGTCATCGGAATATTTTTCATGTTTGGTGAAAATAACTTAAAGGTATTCACGATTCTTTTTGATGTTTTTGTGAGACGAGTCTTTACACAAGAGCATTACTTGGATTGGTAGTATTGTCGAGATTAACTCAGCCGATATTTAATTGGAAGGAAAAATAGAACGAACTTTTTAATTCCTCTGGTTGAAATTGAAGCCCGTATTTTCAAGTCATAGCTTGATATAATATCCAAATGGCCAAAATTGTCAACCTTACTCAATTTTTTTTATATTACCCTAAAGGGAGGTGAATATAGCCTACCCAAAACATTTCTAAAATGTATTATGAATCATAATGTTTTCAATCAACTGCCTAATGTAAGGTGTGGGGATGAGGATATTAAATTCGAGTAAATTAACCTGCGTCAGAGTGAAGAGGGTAATGGCTCAATCAAAGTGATAAATAATTTGATAGAAAATCACCCAGCCTTGATCGTAACAATTTATTACTCCCCTTTTAAACTCTCATTTATAATAGACAGTGTTTTATGTAATTACGCTAATGTGAAAGAGGCTATATTATGTAGAGATTAAAGATGTGCCCGCATTTGAGTGGGGTGAGGGTGGTAGTCCATATAGGAAAAAAAACAGCCTTTGTACACACGGCCGGGATTGGAACCTGAATCTCCCAGTCACCGACAAACCAAACTAAATGTTTACATTTTTAGACCATGTACCCACTGGCACGGGAGAACAAAACATAAAAAAAAACTTGTAATGACAGTTGACAGTCAAGTCAAAATGTTTCAATTAATTTTACTTAACAACGTACCGTATGGAGGCCTATGTAACCTTAACCTTGCGATCACATATTATATTTACACAGCTGTTTAAGATCCCACCTTTATGGATATTTAACCGGGATATTTCATTCACAATAACCACTGAACCAGTGTGATCTTCTAAAAAATTACTTGACAACATCAAAGCTAAGGTCTGTAAAACTGTTGGTTAGGGCTAGGTGTTTTTTTTTCGCAATCGTTAACTACAGTAAAATTTATTTATAATATAAGGAACGTACTTGGATTTTATACTTACTTAATTTGATTGGTACAACTTCTTTGGTCAATTAAACAAAATAATATAAGAAAAACATAACATCAAGATAATTTATAATTTATTCAAGGAAAAACTAATTTATAATGAATTAAGTCAATTAAAACAGGTACAATAATATTTCTAAAATAACATCATTGAGATTGTTACAATAGTAATGTTCTGAAATTATAAATTAGCAGAAAACAAGAAAAGAATAATAATCTGTGATGACAAAATATTTTAAGTATAACCTGTTAAGCGTAGTAATTGTTTTCTGAAAGATCTTTTTCCCTACCAAATATCTATTATTTAGTAGGATATGGGTAGGAAAAAAAAGATCTTTCAGAGAGTAATTCTTACCGTGAATGGAGTATATTAGCAGGTTATAGGATTAGCTGATAAGCAAAATGTACCATCCAAGTACGTTCCTTATATTATAAAGTCATAGTAAAATTATTTCATTTTTCTCATATCCACTGTTTTTAATTAACACTCTAGGTTACCGCACTATGGGGTATGTTTTGAGCCCTGCTATTATTTACATAGAGTAATGTACACGTTTCTCGTGGGATGAGCTCTTTAAGAAATCAGAATTTCTAGTTAGTAGAGGGTGTTGGGGGAAAAAACCGTAGGTACAATAAATAATGATTTTAAAAATTGTGATCAAAATTTAAAATATAATTTATTTATTTCAATTTCACAAAATTATATTTGTTATTAATATGTAATAATTAATTGGTTAAATTATAAAAATATTCTTAATATATATAATTTTAAAAACATAATGACTATACACTTCTCCCATACTAGTATTACTAGTATAGTATAGTATACTAGTCATAATTTGTCATAATTATTACTTTTGTTACCTAAATAATCTAAGCAGCGTGGAGGCTAAATATACTCACTGCGATATTTATTTTGGGATTGGTAGCTCTCAAGTCACCAAAACCAACATCAATTTTTGTTGTTATGCCTTTAAAAATAATATTATATGTTTGAGTTAAGCTAAATCTATGTTTCTTGACATGCACCTTAAGCTCAGAAGTACGACATTTCGCTTTTAACTTAGTTAATTAACTAACCATACCTTTCGTACAAAGTGTAACTAAATATTCTAAAAAATATGTTTTTTTAAGACCAATAGAAACATGCATAGCGTGAGCCGTATTTTAAAATAACAAAACAAATCACTTCTTAAACAACATGGAATTTCTTAGCGTTTCTTAACGTTTTGGTAAAGGTCGACTTCCAAAGGTCTTTCTTTAAGTTGGGATAAAAGGGGATGCGAGAAAAGGCCAGTTTTTTTTTTGCAGTTTTTATGGCAAAACTTTTTTTTTGGCCAAAATAAATTAAATATTGCTTCAGTACAAACAGCGTTTAATTTTCTTCCAAGGTTGATACCAAAAGTTCCTGAATATCCATCATGAGATAACATTAGATAAGAAATTTTTTAAATTAATAGAAAAAGTTGTCGTTAAATTCCGCTACACCCTTGACAGATATTCAAGAAATTTTGAGGTCACAATGTGAAGAAAATTAAATTCTATGTTTGTACTGGAGCAATATCTTATTTATTTTTGCCATAAAAACTGCAAAATACTATTTTTATCACCTTCCATCCCACCTTACGCACCAGAGTCCATTACATCTAGGAATACCCTTTACTCTTACTTTAAACAACTAATTAAAAAAAGAACGTAGCTTGGAGGAGATCGAAACTAGTTCTGCTAGAAATAGTTAATGGATACGCCCCCCACCCCCAACTCGTCGGACTTCCATCGCCTTACGGAACGATACGTCTTCATACAGGGCTACACTTCAGTGCCATGCATCACGGAACACCCCCTTCCCCGCCACTGCCGCCGATTCTCTTCTCGTCCTCATAATTTACATTCCGCCGCTTCTGTGCGCGCTTTCGAGCATAAATTCATCCGGATAAATTGAGGGAACAGCGCAAACACTGGCGTGCCAAAAGTCTACATATCATTAGTAACAGCAAGCGGACCAAGTAGCGTGAAAATAGACCCAGAGAATAACTCAACATGTCTAACAAAGGGTTGGTTCACTGGGAGGGGGGAAACAGTAGATATTATGACGTTTAAAATGCTCCCTGGAAATATGTTAAACCACCTTTTATTGTTCCTCTGTGGAGCGTAAACTGTATCATAACCCCCC
>CABFOW010004427.1:22759-53150 GCA_902141385.1 Timema californicum
AGCCCCATAATCAAGTTATGATTTATTATTTGCTGCTCTGAAATTAGTTCGAGAGGAATGTACACACACAGAAAGAGAGGCGGGCAGAGTTGCAAATATCAGTGCCATCATAACGAATAATTAATCATGACAAGTGACACATATAAAGGGGAGGGTTTGGGAAAAAAGATTGGGGGAACTCCCGAACAAATGATACCGTGTAGTGAGGCTATTGTCGATATCTGTGACTATCGTTTAGGTTTGACCTCGCGTTTCAAACTGGAACGCATACAATTACAAGTGAGCAATGCTCTGAATATTAATTTTTGTCTCTCTTCCCGTGTTACAAAAATTTCCTTGCTGGCTGAGACGTTGAAAGAGGTAGAATATCTACATAATGGAGTTCTTGGTTTATGCCTGATTAGTTTTTGAAATAAACGAGTATTTTTCTGTGGGTTTGTCTTTTAAAACATAAATCTACCCCCCCCCCCCTCATATGGTTCTTTCTAGCCTCTTAGACGTTTAATGACGCTACGGAAATAGGGGTGATGAAAGTTGAATTTAACGTGAAGAGTGTAAAAATACCCTCAGTATCCCCGACCGGGGTTTAAACCTTACCTCCTTGTCACAAACAGACTAGATGAACCTGACACTTAGGGCCAGTTTCATATTCAAATTTAGTACGCCTCGAGTGCGGCGCTACACTAAGTACATGACGAAACCTACCTAAACCAGAATGGAATGGGCCAGTTTCCTATGCAAGAACGGCCCATTCCATTCTGGTCTAGGTAGGTGTCGTCTTGTATTTAGTGAAGCGCCGCACTTGAGGCGTACTAAATTTGACTATGAAACTGGCCCTTAGTCTGCGTGCTCACTGATTCACTCTATGGAACACAAAAAGTATAGATTTTTTTTATTTCAATTTCTTAAACGAGATTCCCTTTCGAGAAAAATACCCGTTCTACTGAGCCCGGGAAGTGATAGTGTAGGATCACATGACTTTACGTTTAAATGTATTAAATTTGTGTTAGTAACTTTTAAAAATGTCAAAAAAAGTTCCCTTCCATCTAATTCGTACGGTACCTCTAGTAGTATCGGTGCCATTTTGAAAATCTTGCAGCCTGTGTTTATTAAGTATATTTAGGTCATTTGTTTCATTGAGTATCACGTACCGTTTGTTTTTTCACACCAAACAACTCTTGACTTCTTAAACAAACATGAAACTTCCCCGAACGTGCTCTAGATTTATGCGTCGTTTGCGATGAGGCCTTCTTTTGTCGGCACCGGAAGTGGTTTGCTAACGGAAGTTGTTATGGCTTGTTTAACGTGAAGCACATTTACTGCCGCGTCTTTCACAGGCGTTCGTAGCTTTACTTCCCTGAACATCCCCGCTGGTGCTTTGTTGGTCTAAGACGTCAGAATCGCGACTGACTTGAGTTCAACTGTGCCGGGGAAATAGGTTTTCGAGCTAGGTGTTGGAATCTTGGTCCTGCGTACTGAAAGGTGGTATTTTCATATGTGATTGATTTATCACAATGTTTTTTTTCTTTCTTCCAGCGAAATTGAGAGTGCACTTGCTCTATAATAATCTTCACATCACTATAACATTACCAAGTTTTTTGTAACTATGGTGAAATGTTTCGGTGACCGCATGGTCTAAAGTGTCCTTCTCGCATTAGACTATATCGCCAATGATAGGGTTATTGGGTAATTCCGGTTGGGGGTACAGACGATTTTCCCCTAAATGTTTTTCCCCTACCCCCTCCGCGCAAATGCGGGTACACTTTATCTAAATTAAGCTTTCTTATAGAATCCCTTTCGGCTATACTGAAAGAGCTTTTTTCCTAATGGTTTCCTAAAAGATAAAAATTGATTTACTCAAAATCGGTTCTAACGATTTTGATTAAATTTCATTTCAAAACATTAATCAATATACCAAACAAAATGACTACACTCAATATTTCGGCAAAATGACTTTAAGCGTAAATTATAATTTTTTATTATAGCTCCGAAACTATTTGAGATATGAAACTATTTATTGCAAATATGTAGGGATACTTATGTTACAAATCTTTTATTTGAAACATATTTTTATAAAACCAATAATTTTTAAGCTTTACGCAAATACATATATTTTTTAACTTTTCGAACACTTAAGTTAAAGCGTTGCGACCGTATAAAAAAAGCTAACCTGAAATGTTGATGGACGTCGACGTCTCATAACCCCCCGAACCCTAAAAAGTGGTATTTGCAATGCCGTCTGTCTAAACTCTAAATTAAGAGTAGTTTAATAAAGGGCGCAAATAGAAAATATCTATTTGATCAAAATCGGCTCTAACGATTTTAATTAAAATTCCTAACTAGGCATTGATTAAGATTCTAAATAAACTGGCTATTTTAATTTTCCAATGAAAATGACTGTTAGAGTACTTTACAGAAGCTGAAATTTCCGTATCTGCGCAACTATTTGAAATACTAAATAACTTATTGCAAAATTTTAGTGCTATTAAAAATAAAAAAACTTTTATATGAAATATTTTTTCTAAGCCTACAGTTTCTGAGATATTGGCAAATATATTAAGTCAATTTGGTGAGCTTTAGTTGTAAAGAGATACTACTTAAGTCTTAACGCAATAATTCTCCAATGCCATAGAGTAATTAAGAAAGTCTCTAAAAAAAGTTTGTTATTTTTCCTTAAACCGCTTTGGATAAATGTTTGTACAACAATGATTTATCTCCATTTTAGACTCAATAGTCAATATTTACAATTTTTATTGGCCAAAATGACTATAAATGAGGAATTTAATAGCAATGCGATGACATGAAGATGTGCAACACCTGATAAAATGTCGAAATTTGTTATCTGAAAGTCAACATTTTAATATGAAGTGTAGACCCTTATAGACCCAATATTGATATATATATATATTTTTTTTACCGGTTCGAACATACAAATGAGAATATTAATTCTTGAAAAATAAAATTATAAAATTTAAAACCGGGACTAAAAAAAAAGTTTTACATAAGTATAGTGAAATTTATGCTTGGGTTTGCTAGTGTATATTATTTAGTTTCACATATATTACGAGTTTCTAATAAATATCTCCAATTTTAAACAATAGAGCGAGAAAGTCCGTGTGGAGTTCCGTACCATTTATTTGCGGTTATACAGAAATATAAAATGATTAATTCGATTATCAATGCATATGACTATATTTAGCAAGATAACTAAATAATCATTCGGGTTAAACAATCTGCGTTCTATTGTGCTTTCCGCTTTTCAATTACGTATTCAAATGGGGATTAAGTGAGCTAACATACACATTATGTCCTCTTCGCCACCTCGTATCTCCTCCTTTAAACCGAATGTGATACGAAATTTCCGATCATGTGCATTTATTTTCCATGTAAAATAAACACGGGCGCGCCTCTTTGATATGACCTGTCACAGTTTGCTCTTGTTTTGGTAAGCTTGGTTAGCGGGGTAATTTGTTTCCATAATTAAGGGGCTGTGGGGGTTTTCCAGCGCATCGATTGCGAGCCTATCCCGGATCTGAGTACGGGCACGCTCGTGGCAAATTGTATTATAACCCTCAATATGTAACTTTATTTGGACTCTTGTGTACCAGTAATACCCAACGGTTTTAAATTAGGGGGCGCTGCTGTCAAATGATAATGCTGCTTCCAACGAGATATCTTTTCAGGTTTTTGATCTGGAATAATTCACATCATCATCATCATCATCATTTGCACAGGTGTTCACCTGGTCTTAGGCTCGCATTATACTGTACTGCCTGGGACAGGAGAATACTGAGATTCGAATTTCGAGTAGGTGCATTGGGAGTGATTTAGCCGTCCTCCACAGTAATGCGGCTCCATTTTCTCTAGACGCCCCCCCTAACCACTTGGTTAAGTCATCACTAATCCTTCTGTTTAACTTAGTAATTTATAAAAAAAAAATTGCATACACCACCCCAATGGCCGAACGGTTTACAGTGTTTCTCTCATGTTAGTCGGGCCTATTGATGACGGGAAGATCGAGGTTCGAATCAACAGTCGTAGTTATAGAGGGTGGTTTTCCCTAAATGGATTCCCACGCTCCTTCCATAGAAATGTGAGTAGATTACCTCTAAGATCGTTCCTTTCTCATTTCTACTAATTATTATATATGCGAAGTATAACCTGAACGGTTAGTAAGACGCCTTTATAAAAAAATGTTTTTCTAATAGCACAATGTTTTGAGCTACACCTAAATAACTAGTTCAATATCTCTTTTAATTGTTAGTAGTTGAAGACTTACCGGATATCACTTGAAATGTTAGTATTTCAATGAACAAATACATTTATTTGAGCGTAGTATGAAATGCAGCATTTGTCGGTAGTGAATGAATGACCCGATCCTTAAAAAATTATCAAAACCTTAATCCTAGATAATGTTTTACATAGAATATAAACTATAGCTTACTTAAAACACAAAATAAAAAAACATGCTTATTTTTTCCGTCCATCTACCTGTTTCTAGCTGATGTTTTTATTATTTCCCCCCCCACACCTTAATACTCGTCTGGGTTACACGCATACATTAATTACTCTGCTTGAATAGTGGTGGAGAAGGTAGGATTTTAGAGTAAATGTAGCCGCGTTTACGTGGTGGGAGAGGAGAGAGCCATTTAGGAGATTTTAAAAACGCGCTAAATATATCCAACCGAGATTCGAACCTTGATCTCCCCGTAACTGACAGTTCAGTCTAACACGGGAATGGCTAGTTTGCTGGACCATATAACCGTCGACTAAAACGATTAATAGCATCCAACATGATGTTCACAATAGCTTACATATATATCTCTTACCGGCGGGGCACTCATAGTGTTCCTGACTTTGAGAAATAGATTTGGGGTACATTCCCGACCGATTACACTCTTTTTTTGTCCCTCACATACAGGTTTGTCCGGCGCATCTACAAATATTGTGAATTCAATCTTCCCTCTTTTCATACTCTCGCCACTTTTACTCTTTTATAGAACCAACAAATACCTCAAAGTTATCGTGACCACGTGTTAAGGGTCATGGCTTAATAGATTTAAGGATCAACCACAACCTTAAGGAATCCTAGTTCTATTCCGAGCGATGCCAACAGAATGTTTAGAAAGTGAACTTTAAACATATCAGATAAAAAAAGTCGACAGCTGGGCTGACAATATTTCTATGGCACTTTTATTCGATCCTAAGTAACACTTTTAAGATTTTTTTTATACATCTTCTTATTACCTTCCCAGACCTTTATTATTTAGGAAGTGTATCCACATTCGCATGGAGAAAATGAAGGGACACCATTTATGAAAATACATTTTCATTACACGCGGACGTCATTTGAACCCTTACCTTCCCTTCACCAGCAAACCAGGCAAGGTAATATTGGTACTTTAGTTCGCATGCTCGACCAATGTGGACAATAGGAAAATATGATTTGCGCTTGGTCTGATCTTTCTAGTCAAACTTTAAAGTTGTTTATGCAGTCACACAATCACAATAACAATCACAATAGCATTCTCTGATGCTACCTGAAGGGGAGCACGAGAACCAGTTCCAACACATACCGACCAATTGCTCACACCTTGTGGTTGCGGACTCGAATAAAGACGGGTTGTCGCTTACGCGAAGTTCTGTAACAAAGAAAAACAATATTGGTGGCACCGGGAAGTCTATCGTAGAGGGACTGCGCCAGCTTCCGGAAGTAGGCATATCCAGCCAAACTGCTCGTCCACCAAGATGCCCACCTTGTGAACATGTCGTGTCAGTCTCGTCAGTAGAAGTCTCTCGAACAACTTGCCCAAAAAATTGAGCAAGCTGATCGGTCGGTAAGACGAAGCTAGAGCCAGGTCCTTACCCAGTTTATTAATGCAGAGATTGTTGGCATGCTTCCAGAGCTCGGGACAGTAACTCAAGAACAGGATGGCGTTGAATAACTCCACGAGGAAGTTAATCGCCTCCAAGGGCAGCTTTCTGAGGACCGCGTTATTGATACCGTCGCGTCCGGGGGCCTTGTTTAGTCTTAGAGCGGCTAACACCCGCGACATTTCTGTCAACTCCATGGATTCATGTTCATCCAAAGGTCTGTACGAGACCGCACCGTTGACCTGAGCCACGTGTACAATGTGCACTGGGTCTGACGGGTCGTCAATCTGTTTAAATTGCGCCTCTTAAGTGTTCAGCGAGAGTATCGGCCTTCTCCTGGTCGGAGTTGGTCAACCCGTTACGGCCTACAATAGGCGGCCTTGGGGCGGGGACCTGCATCAAATTCCTCGTCATGCGCCACAGAGACCTGTCCTGCACGCACAGGCTCTCAATCTTGTCCTCCGACACTCTTCCGGTATTCTTGGACTATCTCGCTAACAGCATGGTCTTTGCAGCTCCAGTTGGCCTTGTCGAGATTTGCTAAGCCTTCCTCAGTCGATTTTTCTCCCGGGCGTGCCTGAGGATAGAATCAAGAAAAGGAGTCTGTGGTGCCCTCTTAGGACGGTGCCTGGGCGTTGAAGCTTCGAGCGACCCTTTGATGGCTGAAGATATTAACTCCGCACCGCGATTGATTTCTGCTGCTGTTCGAAAGGTAGGGGTGGGTCTCAACCTCTCTCGCAATACATTCGTGAACCTGTCCCAGTCAGTGCGCTTGAGGTCAGGGTTTTTGTGGGGGGTCTATGAAAGACAATGCGCGTCCCAAGTTCATGAGAACGGGGTTGTGATCCGAGTCTAGCTCAGCTAGAGACTTCAGCACTAACCACCTTCTGATCCCTCTGGGGACAACGAGGTCTAGGACGTCTGGGAAACCACGAGGATTGAGAGGGAAGTGGGTAGGGGTGGGAGGGTCGGAAGCCACCAGACCGTGTAGATCTATGACGTCGTGGAGCAATCCGCCACGAGCGCACATATTGCTAGAGCCCCATGAAGGCTGCTTAGCGTTGAAGTCACCACCGATTCAAACAGGCGTGGTACCTCGAAGCAGCACCTCCATGTCAGCCCTCGTAGCCTGGTCGAACCGGCGGAAGGGAGGGAAGTAGATGGAAATGAGACGCACTGGTCTGGTTGAGGTCACCAGTTGGATAGCCGTTGCTTCCATGTGTTGGAGGGGCGGAATTGGGATGACGTGATGGTCAAGGCCCCTCCGGGCGTCCCACCCCTTCCCACATCCACCACTCGGTCGCTCCGATGGCAGATGAACTCTGCTAACGAGAACCTCATAGCGGAGCCCAATTGGGTTTCTCCCAACAGCATTATATTGACACGATGCTTTGCCAGGAAAATTTCAAGCTCAGCCTTCTTCCCCGCGACTCCGTTGGTGTTCTAGAGTGCGACCGTGAGCTCCTTCAGCACTGGTAGTCC
Source organism: Timema californicum (assembly GCA_902141385.1). Classification (NCBI taxonomy): domain Eukaryota; kingdom Metazoa; phylum Arthropoda; class Insecta; order Phasmatodea; family Timematidae; genus Timema; species Timema californicum. Next base: position 30,116 of record CABFOW010004427.1, read on the forward strand.
TCTATTCGGGTGTACTGCCATGAGAGACCAGGTAGAGGATGATATGCTCCATAACCAGGTGGCCACGGTTACTCGGAGACTCCTGGACCTTCCTCAAGAGACTCGATGAAAAGTCTCATGAAATCAGTCCCAGAATACCCTTGAGTAGCTCAATGCAATTTTTTATTTTTGCAGTATCATCCTCAGGGGTAGGTGTGGGGAGTGGGTTGGGTGTGGAGGTGTCAAGGGTGACAAGGGTAGGAGCTGGGAGTGGTAGAAAAGGGTTGGAAAGGTGCGAAGGGGTAAGATTAAAGTTGCGGGGAGTGGGAGTGGTGGGGCTTTGGTTTGGGAGAGCAGTGGTCTTGGACGGGTCCTCGACCGAAAAGGGAGACCCGGATGCCATCGGTTTTGGTAGGGTGGTTTTGGCAGGTGCCTCGACCTTGGGTGGAAGGGTTGGTTTCCCTGACAGGGCATTGGCGAAAGATTGCACCAGTGGCTTAGGTGTTGGATAAGGGTCACTGTCACCTTAAAAGATTGCACCAGTGGCTTAGGTGTTGGAGCAGGGTCACTGTCACCTTCCGTACCTTAACGTGCCCCGAGGGCTTCTGGCCTTCACTTAGACCATCCATCCTCCCTTCTTGACCCTTGGAGGCCCGCACAGTCCCTGCCGGCCGCAAGGACTTGTACGTTGAACATCCCCGCCACGCCGACGAGTGGGCTCCTGAGCAGTACAGGCACTTCGGGGGAGATAGTCTCTCTGGGCACCCGTCCCTCTCGTGGTGACCACCACAGATCCCACACCTAGGGTTATCGCGGCAATCTCTTCGCACATGGCCAAACCGGAAACAGTTCTTACACTGAACCTGGGGACTTGTATTTCTCCACCTTGACGCGGAGCCCGCACAGAACTGATATGGAGTACAGCCTTGCGGTATGCTCCCCGGAAGGCAGAGAGTCAAGGAAGTTCGGCAACCACTGCCTGTCTTCTGATCCCGTTTCCACTGGGAGAGCATCTGGGTGATGGATTTCACGGGGAACCCCATCTCCACCAGCTCTTCCGGGATGTCGTCAGGGTTTGTCCGTGTCCGGAGTCCTTTCACCACGACCCTGACCAGTCGATCCCGTCCCATCTCGTAGGACCAATGCTGGATCCACATGCTCGGCAAGAACTTCTGGAGGGCGCGGTAATCTTCCTCCGACCCGCACTAGAGACGCACTCGATCCCCCGGCTGCCTGACCGCCTCCACAAGCTATCTAACCTTGGATCAAATGGCCCTCGCCACCTTGGAGTAAGTAGTCCTTCACATCACACAAGATGATGGGAGGGATTTTACCCTTGGCTTTGTGGCCGGCCCAGAACCACTAGTACCACGCTGGGGTTAGGCACGGCTTGCGTTGATATTATGCAGTCACGGCGTGAAAGGTTTTTTGACTGAGCAGAGGAGAGAGGTCCTATTTTAACTCGAACGTTTGGAATTTTGTTTACATATTAGCTCCGCATTTACTACCAAATTCGTGAACAATTTTTAACGAAATCTTTCTGCTGTCTTATTAGAACAGAGGCCAAATTACATAGGTAACTATAATACTTTTTTTGTTTATAAATATTGATATATATTGCGAAACTGACGTAATATGTCACAAGAACAGCGGCTATTTTCTAAGAATAAAATATATTGAATTTTTTTTTCCTCTATCTTGATCATCAAGGAAAAAAGTAGAAACTTCAAATCCATGGATACATCATAGGATTTATTTCAACTTGAAATCCAAAGAAGAAACTTCTCCAAAGAGACTGAAGTAGGCAGGCCTACGAAATTCCGTTAGGTTAAAATTACTTAACCTAAAATAATGGAGGGATAGAGGTCCTCTGTTCACAAAACTACTAGTATTAGACGTATCAGTGGATTGATAAAAAAATGAAAGGCTCCTGTAAAGTTAAATTGCGCAGTTGATCCGGGAAGTAATTTTCCCTTTTCTCTTTGCTCCGTGTCTGATAATTTTCAACCGGAAGGGTTAGCTGTTCTTTTGTTGTTATTAAAGTCATCTAAATGGTCGAGCTATGTATTTTTGTTTTTACACTCTCTTGTTCATTCCTACACAAGTCCGTGAATCGAAAACTTTTGATTGATAAATTACTACGCAATATGCAAATATGTCACGCTGGTGGTATTAATGTGAAATCCTGTTCTAATTACGAGCAGTAGGGGATACACACTGCTGTATTTAACTATTAAAAGAGATTTTCATACACTCGCAAATCGGATTAATTCAGTGAAAGTTTATGATGTGGTATTTCCTAAAGCCTCTTTATTTTGTTTTCTTGAATAAATTGTATGACAAAATAATGTGGTTGCAAAACAAAGCAGCTTTTAAATGTACGAGTAAATGTGTAATTGCATATCACAAGCTTGTACAAAAGCTTTTGTTGCGTGTACGCGCGAGCGCGCGTGTGTGTGAAAACGAGAGATATTGTGTGTGTGCTCAGAAAAATACATATTATTATCATCAGATTAAATATTTTAGGTAAATGCTTACATAAATCCGTCATAGCAATTACACAAAAAACTCGTCCATTTGAATTCAATGGGACCAAATTCAATTAAGATAATCTAAATTCCGAATAGTTAGTAATTTTTCAACGTTTCTTCTTAAGGTGGAATAGAATGAGTCGCGAGCTGAGGCCAATGTTTTTTCACTTTTTATGCCAAAAAAATTTTTTTTTGCTAAAATAAATCAAATGTTGCTTCAGTACATAGAGTTTAATTCTTTTTTCACATGTTGGTATCAACAGCTCCTGAATATCCATCATGAGCATAGCAACATTAGATGAGAAACTTTTTAAATAAGTAGAAAAAGTTGTCATTCAATTCCAGGACACCCTTGAGAGATATTTAAGAAATTTTGAGGTCACCACGTGAAGAAAATTAAATTTTATGTCCTTAAGGGATGAAATAATTTGGGAATAACACACACATGGCAATACACTTTTTTATTACAAATACACTACTTGTTAAAATAAATTGTACGGTGCAGCGCACATAATTTATTTCTCTTTTACCCGCCTCGGTGACGTAGTTGGCTAACGCGCTAGTCGTGTTGAGCTTGACTGCTGAGGACGGGGAGATCGAGTTTCGAATCTCGGTCGGGTGAACTGGGGGTGGATTTTCCTAAATGGTTTTCCACTCTCCTTCCACTTAAATGTGGGTTCACTTCCTCTAATCCTCTAATTAAACCTTCCCAATTCCTAATCCATTAGCGTAATTAGTACTTAAAGCTTATAGCCCGAACGGGTAGTAAGACGCGGTGCTAAATGATAATATTTCTCTTTTATCTTAAATTAGAGACATTTACTAAAAAAACTAATAAGATTTGTGAAACGAAATAATACTTTATTGCAGAAACACTACACAAATGAGTACACATGAAATATTATACACCGTTACAGAATCATTGAGAAAATATTAACCTCTTACTGTCCACTTAAGATCATAACACTCAATTCTATATTAAAAATATTAAGCCTATGCGAGTCCCGTCATTTTAAATTTCGAATCTAATCCGAATTTTGGCTAGTTTACTCAAATCGAATACGAATCTCAATACTTAAACAAATTTCGAGTAGAATCCGAATCGAATTCTATACTAAATTTATTTAATTGAATATAATGCTAGTTTTAAAAAATTGATAAAATATTTTATTTCAAAAATAGGTGCAGAGATTAATCAAATAATTTATTTTAGGCTTACTATGATAAAGCTCCCAATCGAATCTGTGCTCAATATTTTATCGTGCTAAGTTTCTAAATCCAATCCAATAATAACATATTTCCAAAAATAACGATACACATTTTATGTTTATTTAAAAATATAATAAATAGCACTAATCTCAAAAGATGAAAAACCAATGACGATCACACCACATCACTTAACGATGCAACACGGACATATTAACATGTATGGGGCTTTGGGTTACGGAAATGCGAGGTCTTGAGGTGAAAACTTGGTCGCATCAACCATCGATAACTGTCCCATATTGTCACGCTGTGAGATTATGCAGATGAGTATGCAGATGAGGGAAATTAGCACTGGTTAGCCTAGCGGGCCGGGAATTGTTGACGGCTGGCCAAGCAAGGAGTGCGGGGGGGGCACGGGGGTAGGAGGTGTGAGCCTCCGAGACCGAGGAGGGGAATTACGTCATTATCGGATTATAACACGAGTCGGCTTGTTACAGAAGTGTGTCCACTCTGTTTGGAAAGGAGGTGTGGGATAGTATGTATTAATATGGCGTGTACGCTACTTATAACGCATGCGATGGGTTGTTTGGTCTCATGTAGGCATTTGTCGAGCTCTCGCCTTAGGGTGAGTGCATGCCGAGGAGCGAGCACATCGCTCATGGAACAACCTGTTCATACCGAGTAGATTGCTCATCACACTTCTACCCGGCCGGAGAAAACCAGTCTGCACGGAGTATATTCCTACTGCATTGTTTTTTAAATTTATCTTTATTTTTTCCTCAAAACATTTTTAATTCAAAGATTTTTAATCTTTCAATTAAAATATTTATTGAAACAAAACAAAACTGAGAGCAGTAAAGATGATAGTGATGACATGTCGGCAGCTGCAAAATTTTACTTCTTAACCACTACTAGATCTAGGCAGTTTAGTGCACATCCTATAACTATACACTCTACACTATAAACTAAACGCTAAATATACTCTCTACACTAAAGAGCATTAAAGAGCATAACAATCAGTTCTCCATTTCTGATACCTAAATTTTAAAAATCATATTTTTGTTCTTAGCTCAGAAACTATTGGTTTTGTATAGGGCCTAATAGATGTATAAAAACAATTTTGAGAAAATTGATTTTATCGATGTTTGCACTTAAGTAAACTTCCCTTAATTTTAGGGTTGGATAAGTAAACTTCCCTTAATTTTAGGGTTAGATAAGTAAACTTCCCTTAATTTTAGGGTTAGATATCTAACTCCAAAAACTCCGACGGGGGAACCCTATGCAAACCCTAGATACTAAGTTTTAGCCTGATTGGTAAAATGGTTAGGCTGAGATACAGACACACAGACAAATGGACGGCATTGAAAAAAAAATCTGGTTCAAGGGGTCATAAAACGTCAATATCCATCAAGATCTCGAATTTGATTGTTTTTGCCGATCACAACACTTTCTCTACCAGAGGGGTCGTGCGTGACATAGTAAAAGTCACAGTTAAAAACCTTGTCGTGACCCATTAAAAATCGGCTTGCTGCCCACCATTGGGTCATGACCAACAGTTTGATAACTACTGCTGTATGCTTACGTTACCCGGTGCCCATTCTGGTTTTATAACAACAACACAATTAAATTCCGGCTTTGAGATGCACACGTTCGTGCAGAGGAGCTACTAATTTTTAAACTTCAGTCCTGTGCGTACTGCTCATGATAAACTCTTTATTTTATTAATATATATTTATATTTATATATATCTTAAAACTGTGTAATAAAATTATAAAACAATATGTTGTCTACAAATATTTACATTAGTTATTTACTTCCCTTACAATTCATTCTGTTTCAGTTGCAATCTTCTTCCAGTTCTTGTTAAGAATATATCGGGTATGGGGGTTTCTATGCCTCTTGTCCCAGATTTCCGGGTACTTCAAAATACTATTTATTAGTTTATCTTTTATTTCACTCATCTTCTTCCTAAAATACACTCAGTCCATAGAAAAACCGAGCAAAACAAACGTCAAAGCAAATGTTGATTTGATAAAAGAGCACCGCGCACATGGCACAACCTTTCACCAGCTTGTTTCTTGTGTCTGGTCGGTGTGAAGGGCATGCACACACCCTTAGTGTTTCCTGCCTATTCATGACAGGGAATAAAACAAATCTTCGATCATCAGCACTTGGAAAATTACCTTGGTTCTTAGCGTTTACCCGAGTAATTAGAAACAGTAAGGGAAACTTTAGGTGATTCCTCGGGTTAAAATAATAAGACATTTTTATTTAATAAATTTTCTGACATGAGGCTCTAATTTTCATCAAAAAGAAACATACACATCCAACCCTTGTTCCAGAAGTTTTACAATGAAGATACTAACTTTGCTCGTTGGCCGTATAATTCCTATACAAATTACAATTTTTAAAATGTTGAATATATATTAAGTAGGACCAAGAAATAGCCAGCCTAATCATATTGAATGTAAAATAATTTGTACTTATTATAATTGAGTATTTTTTATAGTCACGCGCAGATCCAGAGAAAGGCTGGGGAGGAGGGTTATGGGGTTGACTACCACCCTACACACTGAAAAGACCAAAATAAAGGAGGGGGGGGGGAATTGTATCTATATAATAAGCAAGTATAATTATGGAACATAATTTATTGATCTATGAAATCCACCTCTAGGGTTGACCTTACACATTTGGCGAGCCGATTTGGACTTTCCGTTCTACTTCTAGCTTTTCCTTTGTAGTCATCATGGCATCTATTAGTCAAACAAGTAACTAGCTATCTCTGAAACCTAATATAATAAGCAAATATAATTATGGAACATAATTTATTGATCTATGAAATCCACCTCTAGGGTTGACCTTACACATTTGGCGAGCCGATTTTGACTTTCCATTCTACTTCTAGCTTTTCCTTTGTAGGCATCATGGCATCTATTAGTCAAACAAGTAACTAGCTATCTCTGAAACCTTGGCATATTAATTATGCATCAATACATGGGCCTCTTTTATGGCTTTATATAGGGACTATTATTGAATTATACACCATATAATGTGAGTGGGGAGAGGGGGGCGAAATAATTAGACGATTAGTAACTTAAAAATTAACATTAACTGAAAAGTAAATATTCACTAGCTAAATAAAAGCAAGCTACATACTTCACTTTTTCATTTTTTGAAGGTAACGCCACTCAGGTGAGCTCTACCGGACGTCAGGCAAACCTCAGCACGTTGTCCATCCCTTTCACCAGCTTAGATCGTTTGATTGTTTCCACCCTATATATCATGTGACACTTAGTTTTCCTAATGAAATACTACCCCCTCTAAATACACATTAATATATGACCTGTATTAACAATGAAACAATATTTAAATATGCAAGAAGTTATCTTAACATTACAGTAATTGTAGGTTATGCCATGACAAAGAGCGTGTCACCAGAGTAAACAGAGCTTAGTTAAACTGTATCTGTGTGATACTCTCGCCAACTTAGAAATCACACATATGCTACGTATCTCCCATGGGAATATATGTCTGTTGAATCCTAGCCAATGAGTTTTCTACTGAATGATGAGAACATTCACAGATACATTTAAATAAACTGTGCTTACCCTGGCACCCCTCTGTGATACGCCACTGTTTAAAGGTTTCACCTACCATAATCTAGAGCGTTTCACCAAGGGACTCGCGTTCCTTCTATGCTTTATGTGGGAAATGTATCGGGCAGGAAACTAATGAATTGAAGTCGGTAGGTTCCGGGACCCAATAGTCTGGGAATCCTCAATGCCTGCACTAAAAATCAAACAACCCAGTGAAACAAATGCATTTGGTAAACTACCTATTTCTGCTCTTTTAAAATATTCAGTTAAGGAAAGTCAATAAAAACTATTTTGTTACAACCATTCATGGACTATTTTTAAACATTTGTGGTAGACATTAAAGTTGAAATGCAATTATAATTATTTTGTATGTTTTGTGTTTGCTACTTAACACCGTTATAGACTCACCCTCCAAGGACCACATGAACTCACCATGCGCCTCTTACCGAAAAACACACAAACACACGTTGGATTCTATGAAAACATGTAATTGTTGGTTTGGGAAATGATTTAACTCAAATTGAATAGGATTAATGGTTTGGACGTATTTCGAATTTTTTTTTAGCTTTATTCTCGGAATGCCTAAAAAAAAGAGATTCTTCCCCCCCCCCCCTTTGCCCCCCACCTCCGAAGTAAAGTACATTTCATTGTTCGACGTGCACTAACTGTAATTAATGGCATTGATTCGCAATTGAACTTAAATTGGTTCATGGTTCCTGATTCTAAATAAAAGTAAATTTTTTCTTTCTTTTGTATTTATATAATAGGCCCTACCATACTTTTTTTATGCGCAAAAATAAAAAATTATTGACCAAAAAACCATCCCCGAGACAGGGAGGGGATTTTGTTCTTTTCTAACTTAAAATAAATTGTGCTGTTCTGGGGTATGATTGTGTGTTGCTCCTAAAATTATGTTGGAGCTGTAGTAGAGCGCGAAACTATAGTAATAATAAAATTTAGTTTCGATGCCTATATTTTCTGGAATCCTCGAATTTCCCCTAGGATTCAAGAGTCCTAGCCCTAATAAATTTTATTTAATGTTATGCCTTGTGTCTAATTTCACAAATTTATACTTGTTACAGCAGTATACACCATTGTATTTATTTAGCAAACTGGTGAATTCCCTCATCGCTCATATTTTGAAGAGCGACTCGTTTGTTGAAAAAACAAAAACGAAAAAAACAAACCATTCTAATGAACCATCGAATGCTACATATTCTTGATACGGTTCGCTGTGTCTGATATGCGCGAAATCTCGCAATATGAAATAATAATGATGTATCTTGTTGTGAGCGTGGAGATGATGGGACGTGTTTTTTTTATAGAGGGGGAAGGGAGGAGCCTGGAACACCTTGACTTGGAAAAGTTGAATGATGTTTAAACTAGACCAGACCAGCGTGGGTGTGTAACTACAAACCAGCGCTCAAACTTTTCTTGGCAATGAATGGGGAATGAGTGTCATGTTTATCTCCATACACAACTTGAATGAGATAAATCTCTTCAGTGTATAAGTAAATTTGTATGAATGGCTTCATCGTAAAGAAAGGAAGGGGAGGGAGAAAACAGCAACACTTTAGAAAGGCTTGAATATATTGAAATTCTTTGAACTTTTATTTTTTTTATTTTTTGGTGCCGCCCCTCACTATTTGTTCGGGCTATCCGCAATATTTTACCTTCTCGGTGGTAAAATAAATGATTTCAGTGTGATATAGATATGAAAGGACTTTTCTTTTGACAGTTATAATAGTTATGTATGCCAGGTCATGTGATCTGAAGCTGTCGCATTTGATAGATAATATCAATACCTTTGAAATAGTACTAATAATAAAGTAAATTATTTCCGCTGTTTACCGTAAAAACAATATTTTTAATTTTATAAAATTTACTTCGTACCAGAATCCCATTAGGCTATACCGTTTTGAGCTGCTGGATAGTAAAAGTTCGATTAGTTTCCATCTGTGTTCCTGTTATGTGAAATCATTAAATCAGGCAATAACTAAAGCAAAATTAATAAAAGTCTTCCGTAAAAGTACTAAGGGATATAATATAATATTTTGAGAACAATTAACAATTCGTTGAAGTAAGTTTTAACTATGGTTCAGTGAATTTTAAATTAACTATCGTTAAACTTTACACATAGATAATATACGATAAAAATTGAAAGAACATGTTGGTTAGAATAAAAACATAAACATAAAAATTGATGATTAAAAACACATAGGTCTAAGATTTATCCTTGCAGTAAACAATTATTATAAAATTTGATTAGAAATGTTTTCGAATATACAATCCTCAATTAACTAAGGAAATAAATTAATTGGTCAGTATTTTTTTATTGAGGATTTAGTATTCAATCAACCAAATAAATATTTTATTTTTTGGTGCCGCCCCTCACTATTTGTTCGGGCTATCCGCAATATTTTACCTTCTCGGTGGTAAAATAAATAATTTCAGTGCAATATAGATATAAAAGGACTTATTTTTTTTGACAGTTATAAAAGTTATATATGCCAGGTCATGTGATCTGAAGCTGTCGCATTTGATAGATAATATCAATACCTTTTAAATAGTACTAATAATAAAGTAAATCCTTTCCGCTGTTTACCGTAAAAACAATATTTTTAATTTTATAAAATTTACTTCATACCAGAATCCCATTAGGCTATACCGTTTTGAGCTGCTGTTTAGTAAAAGTTCGATTAGTTTCCATCTGTGTTCCTGTTCTGTGAAATCATTAAAGCAGGCCATAACTATAGCAAAATGAAAGTACTAAGGGATAAAATATAATGTTTTGAGAAATTAATTAACAATTCGTTGAAGTAAATTTTAACTATGGTTCAGTGAATTTTAAATTATCGTTAAACTTTACACATAGATAATATACGATAAAAATTGAAATAACATATTGGTTAGAATAAAAACATAAAAATAAAAATTGATGATTAAAAACACACAGGTCTAAGATTATCCTTGCAGTAAACAATTATTATAACATTTGATTAGAAATGTTTTCGAATATTCAATCCTCAATTAACTAAGGAAATAAATTAATTGGTCAGTATTTTTTTATTGAGGATTTAGTATTCAATCAACCAAATAAATAAATTTAATTTGTCATTTTAAGATTTAATATTCAAATAACATTTCTTCCGCTTCCTTATTTAACCAATAACCTTATTTTATTAGTTACTTATTGTTTATTGATTATTCAAAACATTTCTTATCAGATGTTATAATAATTGTCTGTTACAAGGATAACCTTAGGGTTATGTGTTTTTTATCATAAAATATTAATTTTAATGTGTTTATTTTAACCAACAAGGTTAACTTAATTGCATGGTCTCTCTTTAAACATTTATTGTTTATTATTCATGTTTTTTGACTACTGTTTAGCAATATTTAAAATTCACTAAGAGATATTAAAAACTTGCTTTAACAATAATTGATTATTATTGATTAGTTTCTAAAAATATTATATTTTATAGCTCTCCTTACTAAAAATTAAATGTGTTCCTATTTAAAAAAATTAAGGATTTAGGTGCCATCATAATAAAATGATTAAATACACATGAGTTACCAAGTAAACGTACACCTTCCGGAAAAGTAGCAAAATAAACCTGCCTGGTTCCACTATGTCGTAGCCCATAAGAAAGAACCCTAGTTTAATCAATCAAGGTAAGGCTGCTACTTATCAAGGTAAGCGGAGAGTCGGTACATCTAAAACAACGGTATATTTATTAATACCCTAGAATAATTTAAGAACATAATTTGACACTTTGAATAGTTATTGTATGAAGAAACTGGATCATTCCATGATACATCAGTTATATTCCATCGTTGGGAACTCGAACAAACGCCTGGCTTAATAACGTACTTGGGAAACAGTAAAAATCTGAAAAAGTCAAGCATGTTAGGGAAAATTCAGGGGAATTTTAAAAGTCACGCAAATACTAAGATATGTTTACGATCTTTTTCGGAATACTATGTTGAAGAGCATAACAGTATTAACTCTGATTCCTGTAATTTTGTGAAGAGCACTGAAATATTTATCTTTAATACCTATTTTATTTTAAGAATCAATTTAATTTAAAAAACAAGAGTAGGCTATTATTAGTTATTTAAAAGTTTGCATATAAATACTGTGAAGAGGTTTTTTTTTCTTGTTTAGCCTAAAATATAATGTATTAAACCTGAAGAGATATCAGTCTCATCTCGTCCATTTTACCGATTATGTTGAGGTCGGGGCTTAAATTACAGCTGGGTGTAAGGAGGATTGTTTTTACTAAATATTATTCCAACTCTTCCCCCTTGGTGTAAAATACTCGTATGTAGGTAGTCCTAACGGGTGGTAGGTAGAACATGCTGCACAAAAGATGAAACCCATTATCAAAGCAAGGAATCCCTTCTTTGTGGTTGAACTCCAAAGAAAACAAAATTGCTCGTTTTTTCTTGTAGCACTCTACGAAAATACGAACAATTTAAGTTGTCTGAACATTGGCGCTTCCTCTAATGTAATTTCACTTCACTCTGTCCCGTGTCCAATTTTCTTCCCCTCTAACCCTCATCCCTTAAATGAAATGGCGGATACTTTCAAGAGACAATCAAAGGAAAAGCGGTGGAGTGCTAAGTTATTTGGCTCCTAATGGGAAACTGTATGTGTTTTTTCATAGAGTATTTTGGTCGGATGTTCCCATGGGACCCTTCAGTCTCCTTGTCAAGTTCGGTGACAGCCTGTCTCTATATGTGTTCCCTCTCGGGTCCGGACATTTAAACATCACCCGTCATTCTTCGATGAACATCCATTATCGCCGAACGTAATGTTTTATAATCGAATGACTGTTATTCTAGTAATGGGAATCGCGTTATATTATTCACATTAATGAATTTTTTCCTTGAAATTTTTAAAATTATTTGGTGTATCAATTGTTTATCTCAATTATTTTTTTACAACCTTCGTCTTCTACTCGTCCTGGCTATCCGCATATTTGCACCAGTGGAGTGGAGAAGAGACGAGGAATGCAGAACTTAGAGGAAATATACCCGCATTGCCTTGGAGGAAGGGTGGAAAACAAAACTGGGAAAAACACCTACATCTGGCCGGTATTTGTGCCCTGACTCCCTGTCTCTAGCAAACCATACGATACAAGACTGATGCCTGTGTCCGCGTACTCTTCTTTTTTTTTAATCTGTATTTAAAGATATTTTGTCCACGTAGATAGTGTTAAAGGCTCTGACTCGGAGTTCGAGTCTTGGCTGATTTGGGGATGATGAGACTCAATCGTCGAATAGGTTCACGATGTGTTCTTCCATAATATTTCCAGGCAAACGCCCTTCTCTATGATCTCGATGACCCTGTTGCAGGTGAGCTCTAGAGTTAGTACTTACAGAAAGAAGGGATTTCGGCTTTCATCCTTTCATCTTTCACTCAATTTGTTTATTTATTTAAAAAAATCTTCTTCTTCTTCTTCCTCTCACTTAGATATGCTCTCGTCTCTGATGAAACTTTTTTTTTCTCTCATTCCTAAAGTTATTTAAGTTTTATGGTTCTTATGCTTAAAATAGGCACATGTTGGTGCTTTTTTCCAAATCCACCTTTCTTGTACTGTTCCTTAACATTATATAATTTAAATCATAGTAAATATACAGACATTTTAATTTTTAAAACAATCGACATTTTTATATAATGAAATAATGAACCAAGTAAAAATACATATATTCCTCACTAAATGACAATATAAATTAATTCGTGCCGTCATTTTTTTAAATTCAAAGAGTGTTATGGGAAAGCAGATTAGTCCACTGTTTCGTCTTTTACTAACAAAACAAAAAGTATTTGATGAAACCCAAGGGAATTATTAGTTTTACGTCCCTCTTTGATATTTAAATTATTATTTTTCTCTGCAGGGGAGATAAAGCGTTGGCGTACGGGTCAAAGGGCACACAACCCAAACCTCAGCAAAGTTTTTTTCCCCTCTTTTGTTTTGTAAATTATTTTAGGTGTGTTTTCGTTTCACTGTATTTGTGCACAATTTGCTCTTTGCTTCGTTTCTATCTTCTTCTTTTTTCGTCCCCACTTCCGTCTTGCAGCTGGGAAGAAATGTGAGGGGAAGATCATTTGGTTTCCCCGGGTCCAGCGCTTCCTCCTAATACCACCCCTGGTTTAATGGGAAGGTGTAAGGGAGAAGGAGAGTGTGGGAGGGCTATTTGGATGTATAATGAGGGTGAAACCTTCTCCTTCCACCTTTTACCAAACGACCCTTTTGTTTCATTCCACTATCCTTAAACTAACTGAGGCCAGCAACGTTTCGCTTTGGCTCTGATATCTACTCTGTTCAACATGCGTTAGTATTCTAAAACATCTGCCGTGAGGGAGAGGCGGGGAGGAAATTCAAGCTAACCCTTCCTAACCCCAGCGGAGATATTTTCTGGCTTCTGATTGTTATTTTCTTTATTTTTTGATGAATGCATATCGTGGTCCTGTAGACCGTGCCATCAATCATGGTTTGGTTACCTATACGGGGATGTTTTCTCTCAAGAATGTAATCAGTTATTCTTACGGCATGTTGTTTGTTATTGTTTATATTTAGTAATTCCTATCTATAACTATATAGAAAATGAGTCAAATATCATGTGAAATTGAGAATTTTTCCTAGCACTCAATGGACCAACATACAATAATATTACCATGCGCCCGTTAACTAGAATGTACCGGCTCGAGCGCGCGCGCTTGAAACCTAGAAACACTTGTATCTTTCATGGCCGTACTCTTAAGTGACGATTGCTGTGAGTGTTGAGTACTTCCCGTGTATTAATGGCGTTTGCCGAGTCTGACTCAAGTTTGGCTAAACATAAGACAGGAAATTTTAAAAAAAGTATTAAAAAATACAAACATTCATAGTTATCTACTTTGCTATGATACTGACTATACCTGGTCGCGCCTATTAAAAATATTGCACTAGTGTTATACCAATCATGCATGTCCTTCGCGTAATGATATGGAAATGTTTGTTTACTTCCGGGCTCAGGTTAAGCTGAACCAATAATAGCTACCTTTGATATTTATTTATTTTAGGGATTATAAAGTTGATTATTTAGGTTTTATTAAAGTTTTTATTCAAAAAATTGTTATTATACATTGATCTTATACAACTTTTTTCACTCTTAGAAATTTACATTTTGCACATAAAGCTGCGTCCAGATTAGCGAGCCAAACCTCATAATTCAAGCGAGCGATATTTTGCTTCATAAAGTTATGTACTTTGGTGGATGACATACGCAATGAACAGGGGAAAATTAAAATTGAACGCCGTGGCATAATTTGTTTACACCTTGCAACAAAGAAAAAAAAGACATGCCAGGCAATGGTAGTAAACTTAAATGTACTTAAGGCGAGCGAAATATAGTTGAAAAAGATTGCTCCACTAACTTCGATATCAAAAATTAACGGTCAATACAAAAACTTAAGTTGAATGTCACCAAGTGATTAGGCATCTAATTATTTTGATTGGGCCAAAAGTGCAAAAAAAAAAAGTTTTCCTTTAAGGTGGAATGGAAGGGCTGAGTAAAGTGCAAAAATACCGCTTAATTTCTCAGATTATTCCGAGACTTTGAAATATCGCAGTAGCATGGGGCATTTCTTTAATCTTGTGGGTCGAATAAATTTATATGTTTGTATTGAAAGAGATTCAATAAACATTAATAATTTATTTATTAAATTATACAAATTTGGCCTTTTCCTCCTTGTGAGTAGGATCACATTTTTTTTTCAGTACAAACATTGGATTTTATTGCAAATAAAGGTACTTTTTTTTTCAAATTAATAAACTAAATGGAACTATCGTAACTATCAAAAAAAATTAGTAGGCCTATACATTACTTCATCAATGTTCCGCCGGAAAATCTACTATCGTCTACCTACCCCCACCACTAGCTAACAAACATTTATAAAAGTACTTTTTCTTTATTTTTATTTCTAATAAATTACGCACTATGCAAATAAATATCTGTTGAAAATTGCATTTAAGCACCTAAGTGGCTTGTTTAACCATAATTTGTATTTAATTTATTTTTACTGTATGGGACAAATGCAATAATAAACTAACATTACACAATGTAAACTATACTGGGCATGTTTGAATCTCCACTCTACTGCCCTTGATAGGGATATCTGTACTTGAACCCTGACCGTGTGCATTGAGGGTGATTTTACACTTGAAGATTTCATTGGAGTATTTCCGCACCCTTTACGGGCTAATGTGGGTGAATTTCCTTCTAAAAACCCTCCCAATCCTTAAACCAATGGACTAAGTCATATTATATGACCGTGTGTTGAACATAATAAATTAAACGACGCTAGCAACACAAGATCCAATATTATTTTAATGTCTAACACCCAACTGTGGACCCGCGAATAAAGGCGTCAGTGTCGCCTTACTATGCATTATGTCAATGTTGAGGTTTATAGTTTAAATTCCGACCGGGTGCACAGAGGTGGATTTTATTAAATATTTTCTTTCTCTTAAGAATCAGCATTTGACTCATATTTTGGAAAATATCAACACTTATTTATTGCCAGCTTTAATACCATTTTACCGTATTATTTGTGTTGTTTTATTGGATTTGATAATATCTCTAAAAATTGCTAGCTGCAGATCACATGACTTGACGTATGAATACGTGCAAGTAAATTTAGTACAGGCATGTCAAACTCACCCACGGGCTTTATGATGAATCATTATGGAACCTGACCCCATTCTTTTTACTAACGTCAAGGAAATACAACATTTTGGAAAGTGATAGGTGGATCGATGTATAAATCTTAACTCTTTCTTCGGCAGAGATCAATTACAAAAATTTGTTGAATTTGCCCACCAAATACGTGCAATATTGACAACACATTATGCATAGACAGAGTCAAGGCTCAAGGACGGACGCACATTTGTCAACAATTATCATAAAAGTTATTTTGGCATGAGATTTAAAGTCCGACATAAACACCATTGTTGCTAAAACAAGGCATCAATCTTTTTATAACATATACTCTCATTGTTTTATATAGGGGTCTTCTTTTATTTTTGCATTAATAAGATAATACACTGGATTTGTTTTTACTTTAGATAATTACATCAGATTTTTTTTAATGTGGCCATCTCAGTTCAGTATTTTTAATGTTCAATGTGGTCCCTTGGATCAAATTAGTTTGACATGCCTGATCTAGTTCTCTATCTTCTTTTTTTTACTGTTGGAGGCCCAATCGCAATAAAATGGTGGTGTATTATCAATGCAGATGCGGATATATTTCATCTAGGATTTTATCTGCCTCATCCCAAACCCATTTGCTGTAAATATGTCGGTAGCCCGGGAGGGTAGTAAGACGCGCCACATAAAAAAAAGTCGTCACTATTTTATTATTAAACTAATGTATCCCACGGTGGGTCACAACACCTTTTAGTTCTCTGTTCTGTCGCCGCGTTTATTTTCCCCGTGATTCTGTTTTGGAACTAAGACGTATTACATCATTCCCCGTTGTGGGCGCTAAATCATCAGTCAAACGGACAGTATGGTGTGCTCTGCGGCTGATGCTACCGGTGTTTACATTCACTGTGTTCTCTCTCGTGTTCGGGTGTCACTGAAAGTTTTGAGGGGCCCATTTCGGGTCACGTGGGAGCACTAATGGAAATATAACGCTATCGTTCGTCATAACTTTAACTTTTAGTTACACTTTTTTTTCCCCGCTTCATTCGTACAATCTGTTCATAAAAAAAAAGCGGATTATGTGACCTTATAATGTACTCTGGTTTGAATACTTTCTTTAAACATCGTATACAAGACTTTTTACGTTCTCATATAAAGAGAAAGTATTGTAATCTTAAATATTATTGACCTTGATATAATGATGATTCTTTACCTTTTATGTGTGTCTGAACCTAAAAAAGTAGATTTTACAATTATGTGTGTCTCTCTGGCTGTCCCTGTGACACAGATCTTAAACAGTTTGATGAATTTTATTCAAACCTGATATTTAGTTTCGGGGTAAAATTATTTTAAAGGTAGTTTACTGATGACCTATGTTTGAAATAGTTGATTAAAAAAAAGTAGCTCAATCGATTTTATTCATAATTGGTATTTGTAGACTATTTTATGTAATAATAAATCATGTTTGTTGATGATTCCAAAATAAAGTAGTTTACTTGTGACAAATTTTAGAAAATTTGAAATATTTTGAAAATTGGCTTTCAAGATTGACTTCAAAATTGGGGGGATGATTTTTCATCCACCTATCCATATCTTGATCAAGTCCTTTCCAGTATTCTCATATAAAGAGAAAGTATTGTAATCTTAAATATTATTGACCTTGATATAATGATGATTCTTTACCTTTTATGTGTGTCTGAACCTAAAAAAGTAGATTTTACAATTATGTGTGTCTCTCTGGCTGTCCCTGTGACACAGATCTTAAACAGTTTGATGAATTTTATTCAAACCTGATATTTAGTTTCGGGGTAAAATTATTTTAAAGGTAGTTTACTGATGACCTATGTTTGAAATAGTTGATTAAAAAAAAGTAGCTCAATCGATTTTATTCATAATTGGTATTTGTAGACTATTTTATGTAATAATAAATCATGTTTGTTGATGATTCCAAAATAAAGTAGTTTACTTGTGACAAATTTTAGAAAATTTGAAATATTTTGAAAATTGGCTTTCAAGATTGACTTCAAAATTGGGGGGATGATTTTTCATCCACCTATCCATATCTTGATCAAGTCCTTTCCAGTCCACCTCATTACACCATATCTCTTTCAGGCCTATTCTAATGTTATTCTCCCATCTACGTCTAGGTCTTCCCAATTATCTCTTCCCATTGGGTTTGGCAGTCAATACCCTAAACAAGGTTATAGATATAGTCTCTTCCATTCGCATTGCATGTCTCACTCACCTTAACCGGCAAGATTTTGCTAGCCTAGCAATGTCTTGTGATGGACACCGGGTATGCAACTCATCATTATGTAACCTCATCTACTTCTCAGTAGCCTAATCAGTTTTTTACCAAATATATTCCTAAGCACATTGTTTTTGAACATCATACATTCATTTTCGCCATTTAAGGTAAGAAACTAGTATGTTTCACTACCATAGAGAACAACTGGTAGAATTATTGTTTTGTATATTCCGAGTCTTACATTCCTTGACAGCAGGCAAGTGATTAAAAAAAACTCACTGATTGAGTAATATCATGCATTGCCCGACTATTATTTTTATTATTATTTCTAATTTAACATCATTATTGCTAGTTAAAAATTTTCCAAAATATTTAAACTCATTAACCCTGTCAAATTATATGTTCGCAGTAATATCTCAAGTATTGTCCTTAATCTGTGTTCTCTGTGTGATTATATTCTTTATTGTGTTTTTTCCTAAACCCATTACCTTTATAGTCTTTGGTAAAATGTCTTCATAAATTTATTGCCAGACCTTCCTTGTTATTGCTCAACAAAGATAAATCTGCCTCTCCAAATAACTGCTTTGCATTGTTTAATGTGAATCTTTCTTTGTTGCATAACCCTAATAGCATACTCTAAGGATAGATTAAAAAGTAATGCGGAAAGGCAGCTCCTTATGTATCCCCTATATGTATTTAGAAAGTAGGGCCTATCTGATAAATGACATCCTAACTGTACAATGCGACGCGTTGTTATCTTAACTAAAATTTCCTCTAATTTGTTTCTTTTAACTGAATCTTAGGCATTTTAAAAATCTATATAGGCTACACAATTCATGGGTGGTTTACAACTAACTTATTCTTTTGGGGGGGAAAGGGGAGGTGTGTCCGTTCCTTACTACACCAGATGAGATAATTTGTACGATTGTAATGTACTGGTGCCATTTATTTTCTTGATAATCACTTTGACTTTTCATGTATGTTAAGTTATCAAAATGATAACACATTTTGAAACTTATAGAATCAAGCTATATAATTATATATATCCAATTTCTATGGTAATACCTGGTATCACTTATTCATACGCACGTACACACACACACACATATATATAAATATAAAGCGCGCATGAAATAAATGGTCGCCCTTGATTAGATCAGTTATAATGATAAATAAAAATTTACTGATACGTTCCCTTCATCCCGCGTTTTTTTGAACAATCCAGAAATTACAAATATAGATGTTGATAGTAATTAAAATTATAATTTTAGGGCTACGTTTCTTTTCATCACGTAACTATCTGCTTTATTGGTAAACTTAAACACACAGGACCAATAAAGTGATTCGACTGGGAACAAAAAAGGGAAGGAAGGGGGTGGTGATAAAGTGAAAACCCTAGCTGGTCTTGTTTTTAGATCCAAGCTCATTCGTAAATAGTTTATTGATTAATTCATTTGGTTCAAAAAGTGTCCGTTATATACTCCCTAGTGAAAATAATTTAAAATATGACACTTCTTACGATTGCAGCACGAGAAGTGCGAATGTTTATTTCCATCATCCATCTTGTGTAATTTATTATTCGAGTCGCTGTCACGTGCGTGTGTGTCTGTGTGTGTGTGAACTGTCTCCAGATGATCGTGAAGGCCACAGTACCTTTGAGGCTCATAACAGAAACGAACGGTGTAACCTGAAGAATGGAGATTGGAGATGTGTGTGGGTGTGTGTGTGTATATATATACACACACACTCACTCACACAAGAAAGCTACCAAGAGAAGTCTCGTACCAATGTGTCCATTGGGAATCACCACAATAGTCGCTGTGAGCTCGGCGGGGAAACACACTGGTGTAAAAAATAGCACAAAAAATAAACAAGACACTCTTTTAACATTTTCTTCCTCGATCAAGAATGAAGATAAAAGAAACAAAATATTTGCAGTATTCTTACTAGTATGAACGATATTTGTATGTGTTTTGAAAGAGGGATGGACTAGAAAGATGAAATATAGAAAGGAAAAAAGTGATTATGAATGAAGACGGGGAAAAAAGTACTTTAGCTTACGGTGGTCCCACAAATATGAACAAGGTTTTTGTGTTTGTGTGAGGGATGGAGCGGAGAGAATGAAAGAGAGATAAGGGGGGTGAAAAAAAAGTTTGCATAAAACTCACTTTTAAACTCTGTGTCATTTCAGCTTGGATAACACACCCAAGTGCCCGTCTCAAAAATCCACCGTCCTGAAACGTCGTGTCGTGTCTCGGTTTGCTGTATTGTACTTCAGAAAAACATTGAAATTTAAACCAGTGACGCCATTCCACTAATTGTTTTTAATACAACAAACTCAAAAAATAATTATTTGAAAGTAAAATTAGCTCTTTACAAAAATCGTCACATCTTATTATCTGTTCATTTATGATAACTACTATAATGGGGTAGGGATGACGAAAGAAACATTTTAGAGGTAATCTACCCGCATTTGTCCGCAGGAAGAGTAGGAACCTATTTGAGGAAAAGTAGATCCAACCTATATTTGAACACCATCTCTCCGTCATCAGCAGGCCAGTATAACACTTACGCCTTAGACAGTTTGACATTGAAACTGATAAAATGAACTATTATTAAGCTAATCCCACTTTGCAGTAGACCTCACTTTGATAAGTTTTCATGTTCGAATAAAATAATGTATTTAATTTCCGCACAATCGGTTGTGAGGCGCGACCTATACATACTTGTTTTTTTTAATTTTCTTGCGTCCCACATTGATAATCTTTTCTATTTTATTAATGTTATTGTAAATGTATTAATAGAATCTATTAAAAGTGACAGCTGCAGATAACATGATTGGACATAAGAATATGTGCAAAGTAGATTCAAGGAGCGGCTACACGGAGCCGCATCGGCTCGAACTAATCGTAGAGAGAGCATTGCTCCGCACTTTTGCGATGCGGTGCGGACCGTGTAGCCACCTACTACTGGAAATAAATGTTCGGATGTTCGAGAGCTTCCGAGCTTTGTTTTCATGATAACCAATAATCACTGTAGGGATGGGTGAAACCGTGATTTTACGATATCGGTGATCACAGTGGCCTTGAATTTAAAAGCGCAGTGATTTATACCAGTGATTGTTCGTAGTGATTGGCAGTCACTGTGTCAGCACTTGTAAAACTAGGCATTTCTTTCACAGCACGTGTGACGCTGTAGTCATTGTTTCCAACATTACGTACAAGATAAACAATATTATATACAACATTCCATTCGGCTCTGCTCTGTGTAGCCATAGCTTAAAGTAACTTTTCCTAGCTGTCAGAAAAAGTTCTCCCTATTGAAATTTGACTTTAGTCTATGGGTTTCTTTTTTGTCGTTTGATATGATATAATCAGACATGTTGTTCATACGGTAGCGTGTGTAGGCTACCTAAGGGTTCCGGGTGGAATTTATCCTTCCTTTTCACAGTAAGGATTGAAAAATGGTTGTCCCCGGTGGTCATAGGGTAAAGTGCTCGTCTCAGGACCGGAGGTTCGTAGTTTCAAACCCGACTGGGGTCGATGCATATTTATTAAGCTAAATAAATACTTAGCACATCTTCCTTCTTCAGGGAAGTGAAACTGTTGGTCTCATTTCGATTGTGGAATGTGTGTGAAAATATCTTTCACGGCAAAATATGTAGGCCCTTTCACTATCGCTCGTAGAAATTATCGTGTGCTGATAAAATCAGTCGGTTCGGAAAGTGAACGTTAAATACCTTAAATAACAAAACCAAAAGTGTATGTTTTTTAAGCACGCGTTCATTCTCTCGAGATTCCATCAGTAGAAGAAAGGGTGCGGTGAACAACAAAGAGACCGAGAGCTGGGGATGATTATGATGGGAGCTGGGGGGAGGTTGGTAATGAGCCAGCTTTGATGTTTAGCTTTTATTTCATACTTACAAACAAACAACTTCTTGGTTATGGAAGAAGGCATCTTGAAGGGAGAGATTATTTTTTTTATGGAAGGATATTTTGTCGAAAGAAATTGGTCACGACAGCTGCAAACTTGATCTTTGAAACCCAACTAAACATTTGCGTGAACACCGTTATTACCTTCAAGGTTGGTTGCAAGTATAGTGGGCCTGACACGGGGTTTGATCCTAACCGGGTGGTCTAGGTGAATTTTTTTTATTCGCTATCCCGGTGGATACCGGTGAATTACTTTCGATTCTATCCTTTTTTTCCTCACATGTCGAGGGTTCATGAGAGCATGCTCAATCTTAAACGTCTTATTTAAATTATAATTTTCCTTATTATTTTATTGCGTCTACGAAAGCAAGCCAGACCATCAACCGTTTAATTAATAGGCTTGGTTGTACATATTTAATCTTACATGTAGTGTGTAGTTTCTCTTTACGAGTCCTTATTTTGGTTTTACTGGATCAAATTATAGATGGTCTATAATTTGATAAAGTATTTCACTAGAGAAAATTTTCAATATCGAGATATGACAAATCTTTACGTTCTCAGTGTCCCTGAACTCAAAGGAAGTGGTTCTTAAATTTATATCTTGTCGACTGTAAGTGTATCTGTACCTAGGAATTCAGCCGATACGGCATAAAGGATTCCATTCAAACTTGACATTTGGACATTATGGTCACACTTTATGGTGAAATAATTATTTTAATTCTAGCTCAAGAATTAAGATACGTTTATTGATGACTTGATTATTAAATTGATTCTTAGAAAAAATTTCAAAATTTATATACAGAAAGTATTTAACATATTCCTGTTGGGTTTTTTCGGGGGGAAGGGGGG
>CABFOW010004428.1:0-56649 GCA_902141385.1 Timema californicum
TGCTCTTGTCTATTACCTTCTTGACACTGGAAGCCTAGCCTTTATTATCCAATCAAATAATTACACTCTAAACTATCGAAACGCATGACTCGAAAGGACGTTGCTTTGTGTTTGGTGAACGCAAGCAGGGCCAGCCTATTACACCACGGCGCAAGATTGGTTTTCTGTACGAATTGGTAACATCCGCTTAACACTGACTCGAGGGCCAAACAAAACAAACTAAAAAAATATTATTTAATATTAAGACTATTTACTTATAACACTATTTAACCACTTCGGTGGTCACATGTTCAAAGACGCTACTCTCGCATTAGACTACAATGAAAATGGCGGGGAGATACTGGTTCAATCAGTGTCGGGTTCACTGAAAGGTTTTTTTCTTAAATATGTTCAATTCTCCCTCCACAGAAATGTGGGCAAACGGCCTGTAAATTCAGCCTTCCTCAACATTAACATATTAGAGTAAATAGTATAATATTTTAAACAATGACGAAGAATATAAACAGTGACTTTATTTTATAATATACTTTTTATACCCTTATAACATTGGACGCTTTATTGATTGACTGTATGCAATTAGACTCTTATGAATCTTTAAACACAAATATCTTCCACGGTGTATGTTTATTAGGATTTACTGAGAGATTACCCGGATGGGAAGAGGGTGGTCTTCCAATTTGGAGAGCTACACAGAGGATGGAGATTGTTTGGCCGAAATAGCTACATAATATGATAAGTTTAGTAGCTAAACTGTTTGCTCAGACAGAGAGGACATATATTTTTTGACCCTCTTGAATCGGGGAAAAAAAAATATATTGTTTTAGGGGCTGTACAAATGACCTTGGAAACATACAATTTATAATGGGTGGATTGAAGTATGTAACAAAATGAAATTCTCACAGAGATATTTGTTCAAACTACTGACATGTAAGCAATATGACATATGTTTTGCTTATTGCGAGTTAGGCAGAGTAGCACCTACAACCCATCCCACACAATATCACTACGACCTACATTTCCTCTGCTGGTGGAAGGTGCTTGAGCAAGCAGCTATTACAATTATGACATCTATAGGGATATGGATGATATTGGAAGTGTTCTATGTAAGTAATTTTATGGCTTGCACACTAAGCATGAAACCCTGGAAGTTACAGCAGTGAACTAATGTGACTAGATTATACTTTTACTCTCTATGGGAGTTAAAGATAAAAACTGAATTCAATAGGTCTGTTTTACTCTTCCCGCCACATCAATAGCGTTGGGTTTCCTAATCTACTGCCATCAACAGTGACAGCTATAACGGGATTTTACTAGGAAAGAACAATATTTATGTCAGGTCATGTAATCTTCAACTTTGATTTTGAATGCAAACAAAATGAATGAATCCCCCAAATCAACATATTCATACGTCATGTCATGTAATCTGCATCTGGCATTTTTTAGATATTATAATTACCTATTAATTAATAATAAAAAACCACTAATATTCCAAACTGACAGATTCTCACCATTTAATATATATATATACGTCCAGTCACGTGAACTGCAGTAAAATAACAAAGTAAATTCAAAAATTTCTAGGGTAGAATACAAATAATTTATTTAGGAGTGTTTATTGTTATTTTAGGGCGCTGCACAAAAATAAATTAATGTAAATTTTGTTTAGCAACTTGATGAATATTTGTTCCCAAATAAAATAATTAAATACATTATTCTTTAAAAAATGTTAAATCATGTGTTGAAAAACTTTAATGTCAAATGCACAAAAAAGTTTGTATTTTCTAAGATTGTCAGAATGCCCCACACTTTTTCATAATCATACGTAAAGTAATGTGATCTGCAGTACATATAGCTCATTAAATTCAATGTAGTTCTAGGGTGGTTTAGAAATAATCTATTTGAAAATGTTTATTTGATTTTTTAGTATAGTGCACAAAATAAATTAATGTAACGATTACTTTAACAAATTGATGAATATGAATTTGTGAACAAATTAATTAAACACTTTATCCTAAAAAACATTCGTCAACTCATGTGATCCACAACTGATGTTAAATGCAAGCAAAAATTTGTATTTTCTAAAACTGCTAAAAGCACCCACAATTTAACATATTCATTTGTCAAGTTATCTGATCTGAATCTGGTATCCTTATAGATATTAACAATACCTATAAAATTATAGTACAACTTATATTCTAAACTGTTAGAATCCCACAATTTAACATGTTTATACGTCAAGTCATGTGATTTGTAGTACATATAATTTTCTTGTCTGAATTTAACTCTATAGTTTAAGTTCAACTGGATACGGGAAAAACCGATATAAAGCAACCAAACAGCCATGTTGAGGCCGTGGGACGTCGAGACGGCGTCCCGCCTTCAGGGCCTTTGCCACCACCTCTAAGAGCCGGAGAGCAGCTGACCAGATTCATCCACGCTCCAATGCAGGATTTTGCAGCAGCTGGCGTCTCATCAGCAACCCCAACAGCGTAGGTATCCCGGTAAATCAGGTTGGTTTAGGGTTGTCACAAGGTAGCTCTCTTCGATTCGTATAGGAGAGAATTAAACAATTAAGGCCGTTTTGTTTTATGTCGGTCATGAATTAAAGACGCCAGGGAGCGATCATGATGCTCAAACATGCTTCTAGGAGCAAATAAATGCTTTACTAACTCGTCCCCAGTGTCACAGATTTAGCATGGAGGATCACGTAGATCTGCTAGTAGAAAGCACAGACTCCAGACCTGTAGGCCTATTTGTGTCATTTGGAAGAAAAAAATCTAGTTGACGTGCAGGCCTTGTTCTCTAATGTAGCTCGAGTGTTACAAAGCAATGCTTTGTTCCTCACTTCGTCCCCCTTGTATGCTAAGTTACACCACTTTAAAGAGGACATGGCATGGGTAATCATAAATGTGATAAACTCTCTCCCGCTAGCTCATATAGCCGTAACAACCAAGGAATAACTACGATTAAAAATGGTGGCAACCTATACTTTGGCATGAATTGATTGTCACGAAAGCCATATGTGATAATAAAAGAGATCTAAGATTCATGGACGTGAATACCTTTAGATATATCAAAATTGGTTTTCAATTCATAAACGCAATGAAAAAAATTTATTCAGTGATGCCCGTGTGAATCTTTTGAAAGGTGGTGAGCTGAAACAATTTCAAACATAACACGCTGAATACAAACTCTCAGTTTTCGGGGAACGTTGAGGGAAGTAAGTCCTATATGTGAAACCTACCCCACCCGAATATTCCTTTAAGGCCTATCTAGATTTGTATTTTCACGATGATAAGAAAAATGATTTTGATGTCTTAACATCCTTGATAGCAGCATTTAAGTGCTCGTACTTTTGCCATGAGTGTCGTGTGGCATTTTATGTTAGGAATACGCACAAATATGAATCCTTGTGCAAAATATGCTGCGCTAAAGGGGTTTACGGTGAAGTTCGAATTGTGGCTTGTAAAGATTTTGAGCGTTGGTTCATAAACAAAACATGTTTTGTTAACAATAAACGTCCCGATTTTTGCAGAGGTTACATGTCATTCTGCGATATCAAAAATGTTTGTGAGGTCTGTGGGCAATTTTTAAATTTTAAGAGTCAATTTTTCACACAGATGTTATGAGACGTTTTGTAGAGTATGAGAAACCCATCAACATTTTTGTCATTTCTGATATGGGGAGCAATCCCCGGCTAAGCCAATATTGGAAAAGAGCAAGTTTATGCTATTATTCAATGATTTTCAATGCAGACAAGAAACGCTTCTTCAAGGTGTGGAAAGCACTTACTTGAACGAACCTAACCTTTAGGTTATATAAACGTGTTGTAAGGCCTGCCTACATATTGATGTAAATGACTATAATTACATTGATCGCGGGGACGTTAGGACTTGCATATTCAAGGGTGATGCAACACTGGCTCAATTTTTTGGGATTCCTAGATCAAATTAAAATAACTAAATTAAAGGATATCACCCTTCTAGCCCATAATGCGAAAGGCTATGATAGAAATTATATTTTAAAATAAATGATGGAGATAAAAACATGGACTTCAGGGCTCATAATGAATGGTGATAAAATCATGTCCATGCATTACGGCCCTCCCCACTCTATTGATTCCCTGAAAACTCTCCCGAAGACGTTGTTCAAGATGCCAAAGACATTTGGCTTGGACGCGTCCTTGGCCAAGGGACATATCTCCCATTTTTTTTCTATAAAAAGAAAACGTGGGGTATTGGCGTCCTTTGCCACCAAAGGAGTACTACACATCGTGGAGATGTCAGTTGAGGGAAAAAAGCACGTTGAGAAATGGTATGACGCGCTGGTCAAATAAAATTTGTCTTTGATTTTAATCGCGAGTTTGAACTATATTGCGTAAAAGATCAATAGATCCTACGGAAGGCCTACCTACTTAGAGATATGCTCATGAAAAAGCAAATGTAGATACTTTAAGAGAATCGTGTACGTTCGCAGTAGTGGCAACGAAGTCACCATAAGGAGAATACCGTCGGCAGACCAGACCAGTCAGCAGACCAGTAGCAGAACTTTCATTTGGAGATAATATCAAGTATTTAGATGTGTGTTCATTGTATCCTTACGTTTGCAAGTACAAACAATATCCCAGCGGCCACCCCAAAATTTACTTGAAACCAAATTGTCCGTCTATAAAACAAGTAGAAGCCATAGCCAAAGTTACCGTGACACTCCGTGAGATTTATTCATGCCCATATTGCCTACACGCATGCATGACACGTTAATGCTCATCTTGTGCAGGAAATGAAAGACAGAGGAAAACCATGGCACATTTCATCACAACAATAGGAAAGATCGCTGGTTGAAAGGCGTCTTGATGATTGACAAGATCCGGAAAGCAGTTGAGGAATGCTACACACTTGAAGCAGTACACGAAATGTGAGCATAAAATGTATCTGTTTACTACCTTCAGGTAATTTCTGGTGAATTGTTTCACGGGTATATTTATACTTTTTTGATAATTAAAAAAGAAGCCAGCAGATGGCCTGAGTGGTGTACCTCTCAAGAAGAGAAGTTATCGTATATTCAAAATTAATAGTATGGGGAGGTGGTAAAACTCGATTGTTACTATGTTTGTAAAATCGTGGATCTCCGGCCACTGGTTGAACTTTTTAAAATCCAATATGGGTAAATATTGGGCTAAAAACTGATTTACCAAACGTAACCGTAGTCAACGATTATTAGAGAATCCACAAGTACCTGACGGAACCGTACATTACCGTGGACAGCGTCATTGATGTAAATGAGGCTATGTTCCTCAATTTTGGGGCTGAGCGTGACGCATTGCACCCTAACCCTAACATGAGTGTGGCGGTAACATGATACACGACTACACTTAAACAGTATCTCCTAAAAATTGGGGGACCCGGTTTGTATTACGATACAGTTAAAGTTCTATTAACGGAATACCCCAGCTAATGAAGTCCATCGACCGGATATATTTTAGATGACATCACTGACGATCTTCAGAATTACGGTCCGGGGAGATATATTGCCGCCTTTGTATCTGGTGACCCCAACAATTACGCGTACCGAGTTGATCATGGTGGCTATCCTGCCAAAACAAAAACTAGTTTGATGGATCACTAACTATAGATTACAACAACCAACGCATAAGTTCATAAGTTAAATATCTAGGGAAAAATCATGGAGTTTATATTTTGATGAAATAAGAGGCCTATATCACTTTAACATAAATTCATAATTTGTAACGATTTAAATGTCTAAGGATAGGGTGTTTATTAAATCCCTTAAAACGAATAAAAAATAAATGATTTGTTTTTTTTATTTCCTTCAAACCTTTAATATATTTTTTATAAAATTCGATAACCGTCTAAAATTAGGTATTTGTAATACCGCAGGGACAATCAATATGCTTATTTGTATTATTTAATAAATTCACTAAACGATAATCTTAATAACCATCAATAAATTTAAGTATTGATTTATTATATCACATCTTAATTTAAATAGTTCATGATTTTAAAGTTTGAGTGCGAACGCTAGTGGGTTCGTGACCTTAATTTTAAAATTATATGACTTAGGGTTCAATTAAATATTTTCAACAAATATTACATACCATACCGAATATGATATGACCCACATGGCCTTGGTCTGGCGACACACACAGGTCTATTGATCCGGGGTGTTTTGTAAACTGTCCAATAGCTTGGTTGTGTTTGGGTGTTGGGGAAATGTGAATGCATTCGGTTGCTGCCAGAGTATTGTAGTGCTAGGATAGTGTCTTGGTTGTCTGGCTGTTGCGATGGACCTCTTAGGGAATATTTTCTGGAAAATGTACTAAGCCTGATACTGAAAGGGGTGAAAGTTAATGGTGGTGATAAGTGGATGTCTTCTGAAGATATGCTTCAAACACGATGCTGCTGAGCTGGCCCGTTGCTTGTTCTGGGTGGAGGCCCAAAGAAAAGATTACTCTCAATATTCTTCCTTGATGCATGTATAAATTCCCCCTTTGTGTATTCACATTCTGACATAAATAATGGGTATTCTAAAATAAGAGGACTAATCCTTGGTTGTTATATTACTATGATAATAATTAATAAATATCAATGTGACTCCAATATGCCTTTCTTAATTTTTGGTCTCCCTGTTAAAACCGTTGTTAGCCGTTGTAGACCACAAGACTTGACTTATTGCATTTTGGTGGACGGATATTGAATCAATATGTATAAAAAGTGTACATACACATTAACAACCACTGTTTAATCCGTTTTCCTTTTCGTTAAACTTGGTCATAACATATTTATAAAATATGATATCTTATCTTTTTATTACTTTAATTTTTTTAGAAGAATGTATGTATGTATATTTTCACATCCACCATTATTTACAAGTTTTCAAATATAAGTTTGTTATAAATTCATGACACTTTAGTGCGTTATACATCTTAGCTATTAATAGTATATTTTACTTTATCATTTATTATAAACCATTCTCTTGGTATCCTAACAGGTTCAAACTAAGATCTCCCCCTGTGCCTTCGTCCACACGTTACGCGTTAGACCATTCGGCCACTGAAGCAAGCAAGATTGTGTATAAATTAGGAATCCCTTCACTAAAGATTCAAAGCAGTGGATGATGTGGGTTAGGCGCCTTACAGTACAATCTTATTACTATTTTTGACAAAAAAAAAAGTAAAATAATTTTACTTCTACATGTCCGTTATTTGTCATCTATGTATTCCCAGAACACAAACAAACCTCTTTCCGAATTCCAATCAGTAACGAACACCATTTCTCCAAACCTTCTCTTAACATCATGAGTGGCTAGATCCAGGGAAAATATTAGGGTGATTTCTCCTTACCCCTCAACACTGTTGTGTCTGTAAGTCGTGTGTTGCTGCAGAAACCCTTAGGTAGGATTTCTTTGCAACATCTGTCCGAGTTATTTGAAAGATAACCTTAGCGTCAAACAATTCCTATCAATACTTAGGGCCATAAGTTCTCTGTTGAAATGTTAAACAACCCCAGCATACCATTAATCTTAAACCTTAGTTTAATTTAGTTGTTAGCGTGTCTGTCCACTGAACAAATGGTTTCCTTCGAATCTCGGGTGGGTGAATCACGGGTTGTTTTCCACTCTCTCACTACGTAAATGCGTGTTTACTTCCTCTAAATTCTATCTTCCCAATTACTTATCCATTAGTGCTAAGCGTATTATCTAAATTGGTATTAAGCTGATGAGGTAAATATTAGTAATTAAAAAATGTCAACTTCTTATAATATGTGTCTAGATCAGCAGATAATTACGTCCAATTTTCATTTTAGAAAGAGATTTTGATAATAGTTATAGGAAGTTTGGTGGTTTGCCCCACCGCAAGTTCATTTTGGGTAAATTTACATAATTCGTTTACCACTTCCAACTCTGAAAAATTGATATACATCTCCCTTATTTAATCTAATTTATTCAGCCTTACTTCCTTCCTGTTATAAATATTAGATATGTAGGTTCTGTAAGTATTTTAAATGGACAATATAAGTTTAACTAATATTCAGAGTAGGCTAGATATATCCACGCCATTGTATTCAATTTAAAAAATATTATAACTTCTTCCATTGTGTCGGGCTATTTAGGGAGGTTTTCTATTCTCCCTTAATGCAAATTTATGTACACTTCCTCTAATTTCAATTTGAAACCTTTAGAATATTTTGAAAATAAAAATTGTTTTTGTTTGGCATGTTCATTAAATTAATTTTGCTACCCACATCTTACATTTATAAATTTAGAAAAATTCACCGGGCTCAAATCTGTTGACTAAGCAAGCCATTCATTGGAGACTCCATGAATAATCTACCTTTGAGGAAAAGTTTTAATAACTCTACTGTTTGGTCGATGGGAATACGCCCTTAAAAAATTGTCAGCAATTAAATTACACCCTCTATAATGGATGAGTGTGTGTATCTAAAGGAAGGTATAGACTATATAGACATGGTAAAATGTTGTAGACGAATTTGTAGAAAATAGAAAAATTAAGAATTTTAGGAATATTGGAGCGTTTATGACTGTTATGGATGTTGAGACGATGGGTGATTACAACGATAGGGGAGTGTGGAGAAAGTTAATGAGGATTGATAAGTACGGAGTTGTTTTTTTCAAGTACTGTACATACACAGTTTCTTGACTACCCAGTGAGGAAACGGCGTGATTAGGTATGTTTCTGTGGTAGTCTACATCTAACTTGAAGTTGAACTCTGGAAAAAGAAGTAAAATACTAGGAGACACGCAACCGCATCTTTTGATATTTTTAAAATGTTAAACCAGTTAATTTGTATTTATAGACTAGAGGCGGGTAGCTGCGTTCTCACTATTTTATAAGCTTGTATTTATTATTCAATGCACATGATGATTACAGCCTCAAGCCGCATCCTAGGATGGGTGTAAATCGTATTAATTTATTAATGTATTATAATATTTTCAGAACAATTTTTTGTACGAGAAATATGTTTTAATATGTAGGTATTTTTACGCCGTATTCAGATTATATGCATGTGTGATAATTATTCTAATGGGTAAGGAATATTTTTTAGTAATCTACACACATTTGCTTTGAAAGATAATGGGAAACCATTTAGAGGGAAACTATTTAGAAGAAAACCACTCTAAGAGCTAAAATTCCAATCACACTGTTTTCAGCAGGTAAGTTTAACACGAGAGTGACGTCTTAGACAATTCGGCCACTTAAGTAGGTGTTTTAAAATTAATTAGACTTTATCAATTAATCAATGAACAATATGACTAAAGCTTAAGACTTCCATTTAAATATGTGTGTCTGCCTTATTATTTGATATAGTTTTTATAAAATAAACGAAACTTTTTTGATAGAGAAATGTAACATTATAGGAATCCACCTTTAAACATTTTTTTAGTTCCAAAAGTATTATATATATATATATATATATATATATATAATAAGTTTAATACATTCCGTATCGGTATTAAGCTGTGAGCTAACTTTATATACGAATAATTTATTCTATACCATTTCCATATTCGCGTTCGACCCTAACCCTTCCACGCTCCCAAAATGATCACATACACAAAATGGAATTAACTCCTGGCTCTTGAAACCATTAATAGGATAAATATTTTAATATAATTGCTTTGTGTGATTTACCGGTATTGAATAAAACGTTTAGTGGAAATGGTCCTTCTTAAAATTAAAATAATTTCTAATAAAATATGATTTATGGGATTTTCTTGGCTATATAATCACAAAATGTCTCTTGCGCATTTATCTAAAATATAATAACAATAATAATAATGAAGATACTGCTAATAATAATGTGTCACCCTTGAAGGCTTATTTAGGAGGTTTTTATCATTTATAGCCGGATGATCGTTATAGGCATACATTAAAATAAAATATATTTATATTATATGTGTTGTAAACATTAAAATGCACTAGTGATAAAATTGCATTGATTATAACTTTTATAAATATATTTTCATCTATAGTCGAAATTACATCTTAGTGAAGAAAATAAGAAGCACATTAAAAAAAAATTCCTCCATCCTAAAAAAATAGCTGTATATTTTATGAACATTAAAACAATTACTTCCAGTGATTAATATTATCAGTTGAGTTTCCAAATATACATTTATTTTCAAACAAGACACTCATCAATAATTATTATTGTGCAGGGCACTTCAGTTTCCCATCAAGATAATATCAAATAGCTCGGAAGGACTGCTAAAATTAAGTAGATGTGAAGCCGTCCTTTGTAGGCAGGAAACATTCAAAATCCAGATGTTAGAACAAAATACACCCATAGGTGGAGTCTGATCATCAGCCTCCCGGATCTTGGTTGAGAAGAGAATTGAAATGAAGAAATTTGAGGCGGTTGATCTTGGACTCGTTCAATTAACGCTTCCATTTTAATATAAAAAATTTACTAAATTTATAACCTAATTAGATTAGTACTTAAATATACGCTAAACAAATTGTCGACATAAATTCTANTTAAATGCGTTGATGGACTATATTATGTTTACAAGTGATAATATGATGTATTGAGTAAAAAACAAAGTTACAAGATTAAATTAACAGGATTTGGTATTATAGATACAAGTCAATGTCACTAGGACGTAATCTTTTTTATATATTAGATTAATATTCACAAAATTGAATAACACATTAAAAACATTTAACAAATATTAAAAAAATTGTGTACCATATACTAAAGATATTAATACATCAAAATTCGTGGAGTTGGATAAACTTTTTAATGTAGTAAAATTAATGTATATAAAGTACTTAATCTCTGTCAATTGTTAAAGTATACTAGCATTTAAGGACACATTAATTAATATTGTAAAATAAACATGTCTTAAAATAATCTGAATCTAAATTGAATTGTTCCGTATCTGTAATCCCCTGTATTAATATTCACAAAATTGAATAACACATTAAAAACATTTAACAAATATTAAAATATTAAAAAATTGTAAACCATATACTAAATATATTAATACATCGAAATTCGTGGAGTTGGATAAACTTTTTAATGTATTAAAATTAATGTATATAAAGTACTTAATCTCTGTCAATTGTTAAAGTATACATGCATTTAAGGACACATTAATTAATATTGTAAAATAAACATGTCTTAAAATAATCTGAAAAAACGTATTTATATTTAATTGTTCCTTATCTGTAATCCCCTGTTTCTTGGTTCCACAGAATAATCAAAACTACACCACAGTAATTGTGTGGTTTCATTGATATAGACAAATATCCGGCTGGCACTTCACCGGGACTTACACCAATACACCTAATTATAATTACGCTACTAAAAAATGTCTGGATAAATACACTAAAGAATAATAAAAACTACCCAACAGTAATTGTGGTGTTCCATAAATGTATATAAACATTCGACTGAACCTTCACCGGGACTAACAACCGAAAAACCTGATTGTACACAAGTAATTCTAAAACCTGCCTGGTATTGATCCAGTACAAAAGTAACAACCACACTGCAATTGGTTAAAATGGTTCCATAGATAAATAAACCCATCCGTATCTTTAAAAAATAATCCAACCCTGACTGTATGTATGCGAAATTCTCTCTTAGGAGACATCATGATGAATAGAAATAAATGCACTGCAATAGGTTGTGAAATTCCAGGTATCCTTGGCTATTTACAGATATTCTTAAATATAGTACAGGACTACAATATATTTTTACTTGAATTTATTTATATTCCAAACCTTAAAAAAACAGAGATATTATGTAAAGTTTTTTTAAGCTATATAAAACAAAACAATATTTATCCAAGCTTTTCAATTACTATTTAAACCTCCTCACGCTGATATTGTATTATTATTTGACTACAACATGGTCAGTTTTATTGTTTGGATTTCCAGAATTGATTTAGAAATAATCAGATTGGACAAAAATAATCACAGTTAAAATTATACATTAAATTTATTATACAATGATAATAATCAACGCAAATCTTAATAAACCACATCTTTTCTCAACCAAAGTATTAATTATAAAAAGTTTTACTAATAGTTATATTATAGTCGCTATGGTAGCATTATAAAGTGTCGAATTGAACTATGCTCCCAAAAAGTTATACACAGTCATAATAACTTTGACCAAACAAATAAATTCACCTTTATAACTAAAATATGTCCAATGGATGAGATTTTATCAATATTTATTTTTTGTCCACCCGAAAATAATATAAACTATTTTAAATTAAGATTGGAACCCTCAAATGACAGACGTTTTTCTAAAACTCAGCTTCTGACAAATAAAGTAAAAACCTTTTAGAGTTAATCTGTTATTTACGTTACATGTGTGGAATATAATAATTAATCATTAATAAATATATATTTGGCTATAAACAGTAATGAAGATTCTGGAAAAGGGGAGATTTGCTTTATGTTATCATGTAAAACCAATCAATGTGGGCAACAGTGCCCAGATAACGTTTGATATTGTTAAACATTTAATAGCTTAAATGAAAATACCGACCCGTATTTTAATGAAAGCAAACATAATTAATTAACTTAGTATGTAAATATTAATTATTGATTTTATTATTATCAGAATAATAAAGTAAAATTAATTTAGTAAATCAAATCATTCGGGCATCGCTGAAAGACATAACCCCTTCCCCATCACTCCTTCCCAACTGTCAAGAAATAAATTAAGGACGTAAGGCCTTCTTTAACTTAGGCTTTTGGCATAGCTAGGCAAACTATTCTGCACTCATGTGTGGAGGTGTATCATACCTCGAAGGCTCAGTGAATTAGAAGGTGCTACCTTTCAATCTAGACGGAGTGTACATGACTCTCTGAAAGTATCTGCCTTTGCTTTTACATGAATGCATCTCTAAGTAGAAGGCCTTGCCTAGGATCCCTAGATCTTTCAGGCAATAGCGTTCCAAATCGCGATTAAAATCAAAGACTAATTGTATTAACCAGTGCGTTATACCACTTCTCAAAGTTCTTCTTTCCTCAACTGACATCTCACCGATACCGTTGGACTCCTTTGGTGGCAAGGGGCACCAATAACCCTCGTTTTCTTTTTATTTAAAAATTGGGGGATATGTCCTTTGGCCAATGGCGCGTCTAAGCCAAATATCTTTAGCATCTTGGACAATGACATCGGGAGAATATTCAGGGAGTCAATAAAATGGAAGGGGCCGTAATGCACGGACATGATTTTCCCTCTGTTCATTATGAACTCTGGAGTCCACTTTTTACCTCCATCGTTTGTTTTAAAATAGAATTTCCATCATAGCCTTTGACATTATGAGCTAGGAGGGTGATATCCTGAAATATAGTTATATTGATTTGATCTAGCAATCCAAGAATTTGAGCCAGTGCTGCATTACCCTTGAATATGTGAGTCTTATCGCCCCCAAGATCGCTGTAATTATAGTCATTTACATCGATATGAAGGCAAGTCTTAAAACACGTTTACATGACATAGAGGTTGGGTTCGTTCAAGTAAGTTCTTTCCACACCTTGAAGAAGCGTTTCTTGTCTGCATTGGAAATCACAGAATAAGAGCATAAATTACTCTTTTCCAATGTAAGCTTAGACGGGGCTTGCTCCACATATCAGAAATGACAAAAAGGATTATGGGTTTCTCATACTCTACATAAAGTCTAATAGCACCTGTTTGAAAAATTTACTATTCCAAAATGAAAAATTACCCACAGACCTCACAAACATTTTTGACATTACAGATCGACATGTAACCTCTGCAAAAATCAGGACGTTTATAGTTATCAAAAAATGTTTTGTTTGTGATCCAACGCCCTCAGTTTTTAAAGGCACAGATTAACCTTCACCACAAAGTGCACTAGCGTAGCACTTTTTGCAACCGAGGATTCACATTTGTGCACATTATTACCATAAAGTGCCATAAGACACTCACGGCAATAATACGAGCACTTAAATGTGGCTCTCAAGGATGTTATGACATCAAAATAGTTTTGCTTATCGTCGTGAAAACACAAATCCTGATGGATCTTAAAGGAATGTTCGGGAAGGGTAGGTTCCTCATTTAGGACATGCCTCTCTCAATATTCCCCGAAGACTGTTATTTTGTATTCAGAGCTATGTTTGAAATTGTTTCAGCTCAGTGAGCCCACCACCTTTCAAAAGATTCACACGGGCGTCAAGGTATAATTTTTTTGCTTTGAGTTTATTAATATTAAAACCAATTTTGATATATATAAAGGTGTTCACGTCCATACTTCTTAGCTCTCTTTCATTATCACATATATATTTCGTGACAATCATCTCACGGCAAGGCAAATTTTTCCACCATATTGAATAGTAGTAATGCTTTGGTTGTACGGCTGTATGAGCTAGCGGGAGAGAGTTTATCACATTCATGTTTACCCCTGCCCCGTGGCACTCTAAATAAAGTGTAACTTAACATATAAGCAGGACGAAGTGAGGAACGAAGCATTGATTTGTAACAGTTGAGCTACGTTAAAGAAAAAGACCTGCACGTCAAGCAGTTTTATTTAATGACACAGATACAGGTCTTAATGGCGAGTCAGTTTTGTCTATTAGCAAATATACTTGATCCTCCGTGCTAACTTTGTGAAACTGGAGAGGCACTAGCAAAGCATTGATTTGCTCCTTGAGGCAGGTTTGAGCATCACGATTGCTCTCTGGCGTCTCTAACTCAATGACCAATTCACGCCGGACATAAAAACCACCTTAATTGCGTAATTCTCTCATATACGAATCGAAGAGAGTTACCTTGAGACAAACCCTCAACCAACAGGATTTACCGGGCTACTTACTCTAGTTGGGGGTGATTATGAGAGGCCGGCTGCTGCCAAATCCTGCGTCGGGATGGGGATGAATCTGGTCATCTGCTCTCTGGCACTTATAACCGGTGGAGGCCCTGGAGTTGGGACACCGTCTCGAAGCGACAAGGCTTCAAAATGGCAGTTGGGGTGATTTTATCGGTTTTCCCGCCTCCAGTTAAACTTAAACAAAAGAGTTAAATTCAGACAACAAATTAAAATTATATGATCTGCAAATCACATCACTTGACGTATTAATATGTTAAAATGTGTGATTCTAACATTTTAGTATAGTAGTTGTATTATTATTTTATATGTATTGATAATATATATAAGGGTACCATATTCAGATCAGCTAACTTGACAAATGAATATGTTAAATTGTGGGGTATTCTGGCAGTTTTAGAAAATACAAATTTTTGCTTGCATTTAGCATCAGTTGTGGATCACATGATTTGACGAATGTTTTATTAGGATAAAGTTTTTAATTAATTTATTTACGAATAAATATTCAACAAGTTGTTAAATACATTACACAGATACAGGTCTTAATGGCGATTCTGTTTTGTCTATTAGCAAATATACTTGATCCTCCGCGCTAACTCTGTGAAATTAGAGACGCACTAGCAAAGCATTGATTTGCTCCTTGAGGCAGGTTTGAGCATCACTATTGCTCTCTGGCGTCTCTAATTCTATGACCAATTCACGCCGGACATAAAACTCACCTTAATTGCGTAATTCTCTCATATACGAATTGAAGAGAGTTACCTTGAGACAACCCTCAACCAACAGGATTTACCGGGCTACTTGCTCTAATTGGGGGTGATTATGAGAGGCAAGCTGCTGCCAAATCCTGCGTCGGGACGGGGATGAATCTGGTCATTAGCTCTCTGGCACTTAGAGCCAGTGGAGGCCCTGGAGTTGAGACACCGTCTCAAAGCGACAAGGCTTTAAAATGGCAGTTGGGGTGATTTTATCGGTTTTTCCCGCCTCCAGTTGAACTTAAACAAAAGAGTTAAATTCAGGCAGCAAATTATATGATCTGCAAATCACATCACTTGACGTATTAATATGTTAAATTGTGTGATTCTAACATTTTAGTATATTAGTTATATTATTATTTTATATGTTTTGAAAATATATATAAGGGTACCATATTCAGATCAGCTAACTTGACAAATGAATATGTTAAATTGTGGGGTATTCTGGCAGTTTTACAAAATACAAATTTTTGCTTGCATTTAGCATAAGTTGTGGATCACATGATTTGACGAATGTTTTATTAGGATAAAGTTTTTAATTAATTTATTTACTAATAAATATTTAACAAGTTGTTAAAGAAATCGTTGCAATAATTTTTTTTGTGCACTACCCTAAAAATCAAACATTATCAAATAGATTATTTTTAAACCACCCTAGAACTATTTTCAATTTACTGAGTTATATGTATAGCAAATCAAATGACTTGACGTGTGATTATATAAAATTGTGGGGGATTCTGACAATTTTAGAAAATACAAACTTTTGTGTGCATTTGTCATCAATGTTTAGGATCAAATGATTTAACATTTTTTTTTAGAATAACGTCTTTAATTAGTTTATTTATGAATAAATATTCATGGAGTTGTTAAAAAAGACTTACGTTAGTTTATATTAAGCGCTACCCTAAAATTACAATAAACACTCTTAAATAAATTGTTTGTAAGCTACCCTAGAATTATGTTTAATTTACTTAGTTATTTTACTGAAGATCACGCGACTTGACGTATGCATATATTAATGTCATCTGAAAGCAATCTTACTCTTCTCTAACACATTGGCTTAATTAGTATATAGGTGTAAAACCCTCACGGGCTTGGTTCACTTAAGAGTACCAATCAAACACCCTAGTCCTACCTTTAGTAATCTTATCTGTATACAGAGTCAATAATTTAGTATTGATAATACAGGTCTATCTAAATCATTATGGACTATTGACAATTACAAATAGAAATACACTTTATACAGTAGATAAAGGTCTTGAAAATATTTTGCTATCAATTATAAAGCTGGATGATGAGAGAGGAGTGAGGGCACTAGTGAACATGGCTTGACCACCACTATTTTAAAATTAATAAAATAAACACAGGTCCCTATTTCATTTTAACAATTATTATTTAACAAAATAAATTAATCACAAATATTATTTTTACCATTCCATAGCATGCCAAGTCAAAGAGATGGAAATAACGTAAGCTTTAGTGAGAAAGGGGAGGGGAGAACACAAATGTTAAGATGAGGATGTTACTCAACACATATATGAGTGTGCATTGTAAAGATTATTTTAATGTCATTTTTTCTTGATGTTGTGTTATCAGAAATGCTTCACTTCTTAATATCCTTTGATGTACGCCTTAAATTTATAATATTGAAGTAGGGTTAGTAAGAAGTACGGTAGTTTAGAGAAATCTTTCTTAAATTTGAGTGAAGGGAATGAAAAATCATAAGGGAAAACACCTCAGCTCACCCGTCTGGGATTCATCCGAAATTTGTAGCAGAGTTCCATTATAAAATAAAAATTAAAAACATCATTTTAAGTGTGTTCATTGCAGAACATTTGATGAAGGACTTTGAATGTATAACGTTATAGAATTGATCTATTATTATATTGTGTGTGTGGCTAAAATTATAAAATAGCTTGTGATGTGTAGATATTATGAACAACACCCACACAAATGTTATTGATAAGAGAGACATATACTACAAAATTATCATGCTTTAATGTAAAACTTTTGTGTAAGCCTATTAAATTTGGTCAAAATTAATAGATAGATATTCAATTGGGTGAAAAATATTTCTTGCAATATATTTCTATGTGTTTTATTGTAATTTTAAATACTTCTTTTAGAGTACGTGTTTATAATTTTTGTAGTAGAGGCAATAAATGCTACCCATGTAAAATTTATTCAACAAAATTAGCCATTTAAAAAGTTAAGGTCTCGTTTTTGCAATTTTTTTAAATGCTATCATAAAATTTGAATATATAATATAGTATAATAATTTTATTTACATTATATATATATATATATATATATATATATTATGCATTTTATAATATAGTGAAATATTTCTATTCACATTATATATATATATATATATATATATATATATATATACACACAATATTATTTAGTCTGGTCAGAATAGTTTCTTTCAGTAGGATATAAAGTTCCCGAGGAACTGTCAAATAGACAGATAATTTGTGAAAAGATTTTTTTTTTAACAAGTGCACTATTGGTTTTAGGAACCAAGATGTTTATAGGTGACCTGGGGGTCTAGGGGTAAGGTGTCGGACTTCTATGCTAGAGTCAAAGGCTCAATCCTAGGTCCCAGCATAGATTTATTTGAATGCCAAACCCTTCCTTCACCATTGACAAGTCTTTTATTAATCACAACTTTTAAATGGTTGGGGTGTCAGGTCCCCACCGTGGATCGGAACCCACGTCAAACTGTAGGTCCTCCATTTCATTTCACAATCACCCTACCATTACACATAAGCGTAGGTGCGTACAGCCCGAACAGGTAGTAATACGCGGTGCTAATAATAATAATAATAATAATAATAATAATAATAATAATAATAGCAATAAT
The DNA here is from genome assembly GCA_902141385.1 of Timema californicum. Taxonomy (NCBI): domain Eukaryota; kingdom Metazoa; phylum Arthropoda; class Insecta; order Phasmatodea; family Timematidae; genus Timema; species Timema californicum. The sequence continues at coordinate 18,475 of CABFOW010004428.1, forward strand.
AAGGTTATATTCATCGGTAGTCTAGTCTACTTCGAGAGTAGCCTGTTAGACCATGAGGCAACTAATGTGATTGTTAGACATATTAAAATATGCCTAAACGTATTAAGCTTCATTTTGTTATCGAATGTATTTAATAAAAAATATGTTAATAGTTTTTGAAATTATTGATAGACCACAAATTAAGTGGTGTAACTATTGGTTGGTGGCAAAATGCCTCATGCCCACCACTTAGGTCCACCCATCAAAAATTAATTTGATAAGAGATTAAAGTGTTTCTTTTAAGCCTATTTTGGTTTCTTAATGATCTCATTATTCAATAAAAAAACTACTCAATAGTCAATTTATTGCGCATAGTTTTTGTTTTACAATAAATATCTGTACATATTTTTTTGTAAAATCAATGGAAACAGATGGAAGGTAATTTTAAAAACTTTACTAAAAGTTATTTAAGAAACACATTAATCAAAAAAGGCTGCAGGGATTAGCTATGTTGTCTTTTGAGCTACTGAACCGTTTACTAGTCCTAGGAGGAAATGTAGACAATTTAACAAAGATCAATGTTTGCTTAGCCTCTATAAGTGTTAATATGAAGCTTGATTAAAGATTTGTTCATAATATTTATTAATATTATTTTATTCAATTCAGATTAAGGTTTTTACATTTTATTGTGACTTTTCAGAAACATTTTTATCAGTTGTTATGGCTGTATAGTAATGCACTTGGTGTGGTTTTTCCTTAATGGTTTTACACATATCTCTCCAAGAAAATGTGGGTGCCCTTCATCTAAATATGACCTACCTACTCTATATTATTATGTATTATAAAATAATTCAAATAATAAAGTTCAAAATAATATTTTATATTCTACATCATTCTTATTATTATACCGCGTCTTACTACCCGTTCGGGTTATACGCACTTACGCTAATGTGTAATGGTAGGGTGATTGTGAGATGAAATGGAGGACCTACAGTTTAACGTGGAATCCGAACCACAGTAGATGCCTGGCATTCCCCACATTCACAAAATGTTTTTTCAGAGGTGAAGGAAGGGTTTGATAATCAGATAAATCTGTGGTAGGACCGAGGATTGAACCCCGACCGCCAGAACAGAGGTCTGACACCTTACTCCTAGACCGCCAGGTCACCATTTATACTCTACAACTATACATGGGTGGGATCTTTTCTTTTCTTGTGGACACCAATAATGCAAAGTTACGTCTTTGTACATGTTACACTCTAATGCTTTTAAAGCTAATTTTTCATTAGGAATTTTTAGTGTATCTCTAAGTTTATATTAAAATAGGTATAGTTTTAATAATAATAATAATAATAATAATAATTATTATTATCTGGCTGATGTGGGAATGAGAAGAAAAAAACTTATATATGTTTTATACGTATATGTGTCCGCCCCATTTCCTTTTAAGGGCTCTAACAATTTTCAAAATAACGAATTGACAAAATGACTAAAATTAAGAAACCATTATGACTCTGACCCACTATCCTCAACCCTCATAGCTTGGGGTAGGTCAGACGATGAAGAAATGATCTACGTTCTTTGGTGTGTCTGTCAATAGTTTTATATCCAGTAACCCTCATTGAGCTTGGTCTGGGAAGGGGGGAGGGTTGATAGGGCAGGGTATTACCACCAATTTTTTCTCACCTCCTTCCTCCCATCGAAATATGCCTTCCTTCAGTTTGTTTAACTCCCCTCTTATATAGGCCACTCGTGTTTGAAGCTGAAATATGTTGCATCAAAACTTCAAATATGTTCTAAAACAATCTATTACTATTTTTAAATGCACAATGGCCACCCCAAATAGCTTTTGATGGCATTTCATTTAAAAAAAATTCCATTGGCTTGGAGTCAATCCCCTAAATACTGTCCAAATTTTTTTTTGCTTACAAACCACCTCGCCCGTAACTAATAATGTTTCGCCGACACTCCTGGTAGTCATCACAATAGTATTTTTTTTCATTGCGACTTATTACCCGTTTGAGCTATACACGTGCGTTAATTACCCCAGTGAACTAAGAATGAGGAAGGTTACATTTTAGTTTGAATGTATCCACATTTGCGTATATTGAGAGTGAGAAACTAATTTAGTGAAAAGTACCCTTATTACATCTGACCTGGATTTGACCTTCAATCTTCCCACCCCCAGCAATCCAGTCTAGTATTTTGTGTTACCCACCGTGTTCAACTGACATGCTGAAGATGGAGAAATCACGGTTAGATTCCGATCAGGTGCACTCATGTGGTTTTCCTAAATTTTTTTCCGCACTCACTCCACGAACATACGAATACACCTCCTCTTAATTTAACCATCCTGATGTCCATTATATTTGAGCAATTAGTACATAAGCGTACAGCCCCAACGGGTATTAAGATGAGGTGCTGAAACCTGTATCTACCCTAATGCCCAATTTAGAGGGTTCAAATACAAAATTATAATAATAATAATAATTCAGAAAAATGAAAGAGTGTGCTGAGTGAGTGAAACATTTCAGAAAGAGCTGGGCTAAACATAAACAATACCCAGCACACGCAATTAGGTACTAATGTGGACTCGTCCTCACGGTCAACCTCAACGATATATAACAATAAACAAGAACGTAACTATACCTCTGATTCGATTACCACACAACAATTTAGCCTGCATATTATACCTAAGGATGAATGTAAAAAGGGGGAAGTACAAATATTATCGTCAAGAGTTGTTTATTAAATATTCAAAAGATATGGACATCAATTAATAAATAATACCAAGAAAAAATAAAGTATACAATATTTTGAAATCTTAATACTATGGCCACATATGAAGGGCGCCAAACGTATAAGTGATTACCATCACTAATCATGTTAACAAAAATAATAGACAAAAAGAACAACAAATGACTCATCAATTTAACCTTAGCCTAATTGCCGATGTTCATCACAAAAACATTTAAAATTATTTTATGCCAGTATCCTTTCATTTCTTCGTCCCGTAAAAAGGGAAAATATACTTAAACCTAAAATTATTAGATATCTTATGTTGGGGTTATCTAGAGAAATCCATATTTAATTTGCCAATATTTAACAAATTACCAGCCATAAACTTAGTTGTATCACTGACCTCTTACATGTGCTGATGGCACCCGGTACATTAAGTTAATGTGTGAACATTTGAAGTTAAACATTAATAGAACTATTCTATAGACAGTATCTAATAACATTAAAGTTTAATATAATAAAGATAGACCTTAAGTCTCACAAGGAGTAATATTATTACCCACATTTCTAGATATATGCTTCCTAGTTAGAGTGCAAAGCTTAAGTCCGTTATACTTGAAGTAAATATTTAGTACTTAAAAGTATTATTATCATCAGATATTCCACTTTTGTTCAAATTCAAGGTTTAGGTACCATTAATACTTGACATAAATACTAAATGCAAAGTTCAAAGTTTAAGTCCATAAATATTTGAAATAATTACTAAGTGAGGCACTTGACCCAAAAAAACAACAGAGTTAGCTCGGTCCCCCTTCACTCTTTCAGACCAAACTTGAAAGATATGACAACACCGCAACTATAGCTCGGCGTATGTTAAACAGTCCAAATAGTTCAATAGATGGACGTTTCTTAGTAGTTGCGCTGTTAGCTCTAGTTAAGTTTTACAAGGTAGTCCTTCCATTTCAATGATAGACTTTAGTTTGAGATAGTTTTGTGCAACTAGCTCTCTCGGTGATGGACCTACTAGCTTAGTGCGTTGCTGGATTGAAAGAGCGACTGACACTAGTGGTTTCGTGTAATTAGTTCCCTGCATGGCTACTTGCTGCAGCAGTGATAACGTATTTTGCAAGCAGTGTAGTGAGACTTTAAGGCTACCATCGGTACTTAGAATACAAGGTAGGGGCCAAAAGAGAAGTGCGCAATAGCATATCTTGTCTGTGACGTCAATGTGGCCCTCTGGACGCTCAGATGTGTGCTCCCGGAAATTATTGCTGTATTGATGCTCTAACGTGTGTATACCTGTGTGTCTGTCGTATGAAATTAGATAGTAGTAGTGATACCCTTTGAACGTGGTTTAAGTGCCAAACTACCCAAATTGAAACCAAATATATTGTTAAAAAAATCTGTGTCGCATTTTAAAATATTACCAATTGTCATAGCTTCTTGTAGTAGTTCTAAAATAAATAAAAGAGCTAATAAACGTGAAACAAAAAACACCAACTAAAACCTTCTTTTAAATACTAATGAAAGTAATATTTTGCCCTTTCCAACCTTGGTACACGGGACTATCTCAACAAAATAAAAACACAAGTTCTAAGGCCTGTTCACACTCAAAGATATGATAAGATTTGCTTGACATCAGAAAATTATCAGGGAAATATCTGAGTGAATCCATTTTTTTTTTGATATCCCACTTTTTAAAAAAAATCAAAAAATTGTTTAAAATACTATTGTAGCAGAAAATTATATATATATATATATATATATATATAATATTTAATCATTCAACATTTGTTTCCCTACACATATAATCTTATTTGAATATCATTCATTAAATATTCCTTAGGTAATTAAGTTTAACACTCCTTAAATGTTTACAAATTTTATCGCCTCTTAAATGTGAACTACGTCTATGACCCCTAAATAGTAGGGATACTGGTTTATAGGATCAGTGCAAGCGCACTAGGGATGAGATCGAGCGAAAGTTGAATTTGTGGTATACTGGCTAAAATGCGCAAGCACCAATCGGTACTAAATCCTTACCATAAGCAGTTAATACTGTCTTAGGTGCGGATACAATCAAGGCTAGTAGCCTGGTCTACTTTAAACTGATTACTAAAATAAACTGTGAAATAATGTTCTAGTGTGACAAAAACTACGATGGGCAGTTAAGGTTAAAACTGAAGTGCCTATTTGTTAATAAGCTGGTGAAAACATAGAATTCGAAACAAGAAATATGAGAGGAACGTGTGTCAAAGAGAAAGAGCTGTTAGAGGAAATGATTGGAAGAAAAATTTATATGCTGCGTGTATGTGAAATCAAGAGAAAATATGTTCTGATGACGTCTAATGGGTAGACTGGATCTGTAGTCAGGTCTGTATGAATGGGTCAAGTGAAATCAGGGGGTATGTTTATTCCTAAGCCCAACAAATAAGCTATTTGTATGAAGGTATGGGTTGGTGTTAATTAGTATCTATGACTGTGAGCATTCATAGAATTATGTTGGTTTACAGTTATGTTCCAGTGAAGGGTTGACACAGTAATGTGAAAGTGATATCTGGGAATGAGCTAAATGAAGTCTTGAATTCATATGAAATTGGTGAAAGAATTATCTTGTTATGAGATATTAATAAATGTGTGGGTATCCAAAGAGAAAGAATTCATTGAGTGTTAGGAATGTGTGGCAATGACTCGGTGAACGATAATGGTGATGATTTATTGAGTCTGTGTTTAGAATAAAGGTTTATTTGTGTCGAACACAAATATATTAACTTTTATACATGACAAAAGGATGATTCATAAACGATGATTGAGTGTGTGGTGAACTTCAAAGTTTCGTAAAGAATACTAGGGCTATGCTGGAGGTGAATATGGAATAGATCATCCTAAGTCCACTCATTCATTTAATTAGTTAGGAATTTTTTGAGGAAGCAGCTCAAGAGTATTAATTTAGTAAGAGTGAAGGTAGAAAAATTACAGAATAAATGTGGGAGGGTGCGACATGATAGATTGCTGGGAGAAAACTAACTTTACCAGATATTGAGTGGAATGTAAGATAAAGGCTAATGTATTATAAAGTGCTTTGGAAAGAATTAAAGAGGCTATAGTTTAATATGTGAAAAATGTGTGTGGATCAGCGTTGGTGGGAAACCTAAAACGAGATGCATGGTGCGATGAGCAGGTCAAAGAACCTGCGAGAAAAAGATGGAAGTATACAAACAAATGATTGTCGTGAAGAGTGAAATATAACGTTATTGTTGGTGAGACATATACAAAGATATAGATGTGAAAATAATCACTGGTAAAGGAGAATATATAGAAATTATATAAAAAGGAGGATAAAGAGAGCAGAAGTTTTTTTTATGGAAATAAGGTGTTTTTCTGTAACTGGGAAAATAAACTAAACCAGTGCAAGGAAAGACCTATGACATTCAAATTGAAGGTGGCGAGATGATCTCTGATGATAAAAGTACAAGATACATATAGAGAAAGTAATTAGAGCAATTTTATTGTGAAAATATAGAGAAAAAGCAGAATATAGGAATAAGAATGCCAAAACTGAAGGTGTAAATGGGATCACAAATGAAATGCTCATGTGTAGGGGCATGGTAGTTTTTGCCAGTATTCTATGGAAGTAAAGCGTGCTTTTGATTGGATGGATCATTGAGTAAATTGTTTGATATTTAACAGGGTGTTAGACAAGGCAGTGTTATATCTACCTGGTTGTTTAATATTTTAATGTTTTCATGGTTATGTGTATGCGGGTATGTTTGTGAAGACATTTAGTGATACACACAATCTAACCCCAACCGCAAATTATGATGTCCAGCTTGAGAATAATTTTTCAAGATAACTGGCGTACCAAATCAGAATTTGTAAGTGTATTCGATCAGTACAAGGTAAGCCCAATTAAGATAGATACAGTTAGTTTTCTTGTGATAAATAATTGAGAAATACGCCGAGTCAAGCTACTGTCAGCCATATAAAGAAAGAAAACAAAATTCAACATTCACAAAGTTCAAGGTTTAACATTTACTGTTAAACCTCTTGAAATTATGCAATGACAACCGTTGCTTCAGAGCTTTTGACTTCCCCTGGACTATCTGCTGAACTTTCATATAATTACAGCCTGACCATATTAGTAAACAACCTATATTAAATACCAGCAGGGACATTCACAAATAGCACACATGCAACATCTTCCACGAGAATGATATATATTTTTGTTATAAGAGAACATAACTAAGGCTGGAGTTTATTGGTGCATTAAAAAACAAATGACTCAAAAGCGTTAAAAAATATCATAGCTGAAAAGGATGAAACAATGAAGATAAGTTGTTAAGACTCTCTTAATACTGATAAATTCAACAGAAATAAGACAATATTGTTTATATAGTAGGACCTCTCTATTCGCAGAAAATACGTTCCTAGTTCTACCGTGGTTATGAGAAACAAAGGATTACACCGAACAATTATATAAAGTGATATTCATGTAGCATACATACATACTGTAAAGTTTAATTAAATTATTCACAGTAATAAATTACCATGGTTAAATAATGTATCAAACACGTGTACTGTACACTAAAATGTACTTACTATTCTTTATTCGTCTTGTTGCGAAGATCACTGATGACGATGAGTCTGTTAAAGAGGATGTTGATGAAGATGATGAAGATAACTTTGATATGAGAGCACATTGGCCATGATGAGGAGATGAAGTCAGGTGATAATATAGATATTGTAACACTGTGCTTGGCGGTTGACCTTTACATAATATATTTATTTCTTTAATTAAAAATAAATAAAATTGGGCAGTTGTAAGCCACATATACTTGGGATCTACTGTACACTATTGTATAGAATTATTCCATTACAATTAAACAAAGGCTAAATTAAGTGTATGAGAGTTATTTCTTTTGGATTTCATGAGCTGCTAAATAAAGTCGTGAAACATCAAAAAAGTGGATATCAAAATGTAAATTTGGGGTTATAAGAAGAAATAATTTATGACTATATACTTTACTTCATGTTTTCTTGGTGATTCAATAGCCTTAGATTTATTATCCTTATTCACTAAAGGTATATTAGGTCTTGAATAGAATAAATTACAGCAGATATCCATGGATGTACTCAAAGTAAATTTTCAATATTAAAAGTAATAAAAAATACTTCAATGAAGTTGAAAGACTAAGAATTTGTTAGTATGGCCTTCACTATGTGCATTGTGCTTTCAAAATTGGAATAGTTCAAACTGAGTGGAATATTGTCGACTATTTGTGACACCTTGTACACCATTCCTCAAAACACAATATACAATAAAAAGTGTTCCCCAAATGTTGTTTCTCTATTTAGTGGCCTAAATATACAGGTGTTGCACAAAGAGCTATTGACATAATTGAAAATGTAAATAAATGTGTCAATGGTATATAAAAAAGGACAAGGTTACGCCAAAATCTAACAGTTTTAATCACAGTTTCAACTCTTTTGGAATATTCTTTCTTGTGCTTGAAGCTATCATTTTTTAAGTCTTTAGTGTCTTGATTAGAACCCTTTCTCAAAGAATATCAGATCAATATACCTTTGGTATATATAAGCACATAACTGGTTTGAAAGCAGATATTGTTTCTTGATAATTCAAATAATTCTCAGATCTCTCACATTTTCTTAGTAAGTTGAGATACTACTTATGTTCTGAAATACTTATCGACCATTTCTAGAGCGACATTGTTGGAAAACATCATATCAATGTTCTTACAGTTGTTGAACCAGTATGCTCTCTCTTGTACGTTATTGCAAACCTGGATCGTGGATCTTCTGTAAACTTGGAGTGCCTTTTATGAAAAAAAACATTAATAATCTATTGTTGTCAAACGATATATTTACGATTCTATTCTTTATCTGGGCTTAACAACAAGTTATGAGATACTCAAAGCTCTTATACACAGTGTAATAAATGCCCATTCACGTTGGATAGCGGCTATTAAAGCGCGTCAAACACAAGAAGCGGCAGCAGTTTGTGCTATTTGTGAAAAGATAAAAAGGGTTCTGAATTTAGAATAACCTAAGTCAGATAAATTATTAATTCAGGAAAATGACCAATAAAATGTTGCAGCTTTGAATGAAAAATTGATGTTGTTAAACTGAGCTTAAAACAAATCAATAAAGAAATAATATTTTACTATAGTGTTCCCATTGTTATTTTTGATTTAATTTTTTTAAGTGTGTTTCAAAGAGTTATTTTAATAAAAAAAATTCTATTTTGCTTAACATCTTGGTTTTTATATCTATATTTGAAATAAATTTTAATTATAATGATTTTCAATGTAATTATTATATTTCTATTAATCACCTTGTTTGATAGCCTTTTTTTAAATACCCAAATGCCAAATGCAGGTAATTCTTTTAGCAACAATATTATTATGGTAAAAAAAATTTAGTAATATTTCAAACCTGGAAAAATCTGAAAATCACCTGGAAAACCTAATGTGAGTTTTTTTATTTAGTAGACAATATGTATTATAATTTTATGTTATTTACTACCCTTTCTAAAATAAATTTCGATAAGGGATTATTCATACAACACCTTTATTACTAAATTTAAAACCATTTTAATATCGATTAGCTCGGAGCTGTAGCTAGAACAAGTATCTGGGTTTGTGTCCTGAAATTCAATCGGGTATGATGTGCATGAGATCTGCCGCCATAATTTTCAATGTTATTCGGTGAAACTTGTTGGGATATCCTTATAAATGGTTGCAAAATTACTGCAAGAGGAAATACATCAACCCAGGACCATCTGTCTTGGGTGTGTATTCTAAAATTACTCTCTTAATTAGATTGATTAAGGTTAAATGTTTTAGCGCTTTCAAAACAGCTACTGAAATGGTGAAGTGTTTAGAGTTCATATTTTTTTAAATCACATTTATTTTAATGTAGCAACCACCATATATTCAAAAATGCAACTTTAATATCACCCACCAACTGAAGTAAGTTTTCATATTTTATAATGCATCTTCAACCAGATTAGTCTATTATTTTTGCATTATAATTATTTGAGAACATTTTGACACACTCCATCTTTATTTCTAGTACTAGATGCTTGAAATAAAACATAACATAACTACAAATGATTGACAATTTTCTACATACCCTCAAATTATTCATTTTTAAAAACAATGTTCATACGATTATCACCATTATATGCAATATGTTATTGTATGTGCAACTCAAATCTTGACATGCCTTTGCACGATTTTTCTTGTTGAATTGCTTCAACTTCCACCGCAATTATTTTTTTAGTTTCCTGGACAATTTTTTTGGGGTGATTTACGTTAACATGACTCTTTAACATTTCCCACAAGAAGATGTTTGGAGCTGTTAAGTCTGGTGAACTTGCTGGCCGGGCAATGTTCAAGCATCATGAAACAAGTTGGCCAGTGGACCACTTCCATGGATGCTTGGGCTGTTTGTGTAGACACCACATCTTGCTGGAACCACAGGTTGTTGGTTACATGCCCTTACGTTGCAGTTCAGGGGTCGTAATAAATCGACCTCAAGAGCCGGTTACGACATGTCACCGGCTGGGCCACATTACTGTGAATGAGACTGTCTTTCATATAAGTGATTTTTTTCATAACAATAAGATGGAAAGAGGACATTGCCAAATTGTGGAGCATGCCTATTATGAGGATTGTGTCTTTACAGAGATTATCTGTGCACATAAAGCGGAACTTGTACAAAGATTTAACACACTATGACCAGCAAAGTCGTGTCAAGTTTCAAGAAACTCACTAAACTAGGTATTGCATATAATCGTGGCCATATTAAGAACATTATTTTTTTTATAAAAATTAATAATTCAAGGATCCGTAGAAAATAATTAAATTGGTTGTTATCTTAATTTTAATTTGAAACGTCTAGTAGTTAAAATAGTAAGGCTATAGTGGTATTAAATGTGTCAACATTTAATACTCCATTTTGTACAATAAAATTTTAAGGAAAACTATCTCAAGATATTTTGACCATCAAAAGAGACTTCAAGATTTCAAGTTCATTTACTTCCGTCAACCTTAGTATTATAATTATTATTTCATCTTTGTTTGTTGTTTAAATTAAATTTTATATAACATATTTAATTATTTCTAAACATTGATCAAGGTAATATTCCTTGCATCTTAATCTTATATCTAATAGATGTATATAAGTTAATAACTTGGATATTAGCTCGTTCACATTAAATTATATTACAAAAGTTCGCACACAATTGTTGTGTACGACTATTTGTATTATTGCTGTCACATCCTTTTCCCCGCGTATAGTTGTTCCCTTATCACATAATATTGTTAATAGCTGCCGGCAAGAATGTTGGTTTAAAAGGCTAGCCCGGCGATCTTCATTGGTAGATTCAAGATGAGTCCAATGTTGACTTGGTCCAGCTGAGGTAATTTTCCCAACGTGAACCAGAGGTCATTTATTGGTTTTTATGTATATTTATATGTTTTATATTACGCCGAAATACTTTTTTTTGTTCTTATTATATACGAATGTCAATTTTAAACCCAGAGTTTTTATTCATTCTAAATATGTTCTAGCATATATTTATTTACATATTTATCTATTCTATTTATTACTCCTTTGATGAAATCACTGGACTTAAGGCAAAAATAATAGATGCCTTTTAATATTACATTCCATATATAATTTTTCTACAACTCTTAGGAAGTCCTAGACGACAGTATAATTCATAACATTGGTAATCGTGCTCCAGGGACGCTCAAGGCTAAGCAATGAAATTAATTTCGGGGAGTGGTCTACATGCAGTGACATTTATTGAAGTCGTCTAAATATATAAACTAGGGTTTATTTTTTACATTTAATTTATCACGAATCAATTTATCTATTTCTACATTGTAACGTGTTTATTAAATTTTAAGACGTACACACAATGAAGCCATATAATATGTTGAAAAATATTATTACCAGATCTAATAAGTTCTAATAATTATGGCAGATTTATAATCACTATGACATCACGAGCGTCATACATCTAGTTCTCATCAAAAATGCGCTAGTGAACGAGGCAACTCGGCTTCAAAGATCAACACTCCAAAACATCTAACACCTGGGCTTGATGATGAGTAAATGAGAGAAGCTTCATTTGGGGAGATCCCAACAGTCGTCGGCTAGTGCTAGTGGTCGGGTGGCAGGATGTGTGATGATTAACACCCCCTCTTCATACTTGGAGATAACCTTGCCAAATTTCTTGTATGTCAGTGCTACTGATTTAATTATCTATGACTATAAATCATAGTTTATAGCTTTGTGCACTATCTTGCTATTTCTATTAGGCTTAGTCACAAATATTAGGGTCGAGTTTATGCTCAATATACTATCTGACCATGCTGCAGCTAGTTTAAAGAATAGAATAAAATAATGAAGGATACCAGGTTATCTATTGCCTTGTTTCACTATCTAATTGGGTCTGTAACTGACACTTGTATCTGATGTTTCCAACTGTTTACTGGTATGTAGTACGCAACATGTGGAAGTGCTACTTGTCTACAGTAGTGGCCCGCGGGATTTGGTCTGTTGGGTACGGCCCCCTTGTTGCGCCTCTAGCGTTAGTAATAAATGATCACTCTTTTTATCTAGAATTGTTGTCCACTTTTTAGGGTAACAATAAATATATTGTTGATTGCTCAGGCAGTACTAATTAGGAATTTTCGGGCAATAGTATCTGTAGTTCAACATTTAATAGTTGTAAAAAAAAATAGTTTATCTTCTGTGGGCTTATAGCATTGAAATGTATAACTCTCTATAGAGTTAAATCAAGATAGCTAGCTCACGTAAATTTACTCCTTTGTAACTCCTTAAATTGGGACTGATATTTATGTGACTTAGTTCTTTGTATTTGAAATTATGTTTTTTAGTTGGAAGCCTAACAGTCTGCTGACTGGGTTGATTTATCTATGGTCATAATTTAATAAGATTTGATTACCGCCACTTATTTATATTGCCTTATAGTTTCAGACTTTCATTCAATTTGACGACTTAGTAATTGTCCTACTTTAACGAGCTACAAGCTTTCTTATTAAACCTATGACCTAAGTGTGTGGTTTATAGGGTATACCTGGATGCTTGAGACCTGATGATCCTTTGGCGGACTATTTATATTATTGTAACTGTTTATGTATTCTCATGTTTAAACAATAAAGGCATTTAACATTTACATATTACGGAACAATTTATTAATAAAAACACCTTGCAAGCACCATCTTGCAATATTACTGATAATACTAAATCTAAAGTCTTGTCAAGATCTTTAGGAAAATTACCACTTTGTGGCAGTCAAAATTATGAAATGATATTTAAATTTCTATTGTAAATTTATCAGTTCTGTGATTTGAGTTTAAATAATGAAATAGAATTTCTTACATTGTGCCTTAGTAAAACCAGTGGTTATTTGACACAATAATTGGTAGTATTTTTGGGTCTAAATCGTTCATGGATACATTGTATACATAAAATTTTAAGTATTTTGATCCCTCCACGAGCTTAAACTAGTTTGAAAACCCAATTTGTAAACCTATTTCAAAAATCAGACTAGGGCCGGTTTCATAGTCAGCTAGCGGAACAAGAGTATTTGGTTTCCAAACCTCCACCCACAAAACTTAAACAATTTTATAATGCTATTTCTATTAACCCTAATGATTATAATTACAAGTCCATTAAGCCACCTCTATATCACACTGACAAACCTCATGTTAGTCATAGCCAGGGCTTAAGAGGACACCATACTACTCGAAAGATAACCGACATATTTTCATATTATTGAACTAATCTATCAGCAATTATTAGGAGTACGTTGAAAAAAAGATTCAACGGATTTAAAAGTGTCTCTTGGATTTAAAAAATAATAATTGTATTGCATTAATGAGAATAAAAGTCATTTTTTAAAAACATCTCCATTTTACCAGATATGGAAAACTAGACTAAATTAAAACTATAATTTCCTAGCTAGGAGCAGTGAGATACAAATTTCGTGATAAAATCCTGTAGCCACAACACAAAAACTTAAGATATTAGTTAATATGTAATCTGTGTCTGGGCCCAGCTTGTGCTGCTTCTGCAGCGGCCATCATGGATTTGATCAAGGGAGGGGGAGGAGGGAGATGGTCGAACAGAAGACAGACCACTCACATTACAGCTATCGATAGGTTTTGCTCGAGTTGAAACCAAAATGTTCTTTCAGTTTTAGAGAATATGGGCTAAGTTTGTGTTTCTATTTCTCAAGTACTACAACAACTAAGTACATGACTTTTTTGCTACCGAATCTTACTACCCATCCGGGCTATACGCATATGTACTAACTATGCTAATTTTTATGGCTAAGAAGGTAGAATTTAGAGGTAGATTGCCAAGCTTTGCAGGGGAGTTGAAAACTATTCAGGAAAAACTACCCTCAATACATCCAACTGGGATTCAAAACCCCATATCTCCAACATTGTCAGTCTAGTCTAATGGAGAGTGACCACGTGGCTTAGACCATTTACCCTCTGAAGTGGAGGACATGACTTCATTCTGCTTATTTTATGGAGGAACTCGTTCATAAATTCAAACTTTACTAAATAAATGAAGAGTGTTCCTTTTTAAAATATCAACACGTATCTTTTTTTTTTCGTATGTGAGACGGAGTTATTAACAAAATAATCAGTTACCAAATAATTGTATATAGAGCAGTCGCGGGATTTCTTAGTTAGACACACTTATCAGCAATATTATTTAACTCCTATCGATAGGCACGCGAACTAAACACCAAGCTAGTCTAGTCTGGTTTGTCAGTGACGGGGAGGTCAAGACTTGAATCCCGGCTGGATGTACTGAGGGATGATAATTTCCCACTCTTACGTCTTTATTAAACTATAAAATACATCTATTTCACAGAATATGTAGTTATTCCCTATGGCTTCGATAGCGGAACAAGGTTTGAGAACCAGTGGGTTGGACACTACTAGAATTCAGAAAATGAAGAACACTTTCATAGAAAAACACAGATCCAGATGTCCCGGGATCGAGCCATGGTGCTATCAGAATATTTCTGTGTAGCTGTTGGTCTGGAACGGGGTCAACTCAGCCTGGTGAGGACAGTTGAGGAGCTACTCGGTTGGTATAGATCGCTTACGGGCTCACACCATGGAGACCACGTTCCCACGGATGCAGGTCCCTGTAATAAACATAATAAAGGGACTACAAAATAGCTTTTTATCGCTTGGCATGTTGTGTTAATTTAACATAAACTTTTTAATTTATAATAGGCTTCTATTTCTTGTAAAACCCAAATAATATACAGATCATATTTAAATTTGGGCCCATTTGTAAGCGACAATAGGTTAAATGTGATTTGAATAATACTTCTGACCAGCAGCCTCCAAATATGCAACTATTTTGGTTAAAAGTTATTTCATTTGGTTCTTTAGAGTCAAATATAGAAAAATATTTATATAGATATGAATGATTTTAGCTGAATACCTAATTTATTGGCAAATATTTTAAAATGAGTTCATACAAAGTTGTAAATATGTCATATTATATACTATACAGTATTCGTATGTAATCTGAACATCTGTAACTTTTATATAGGCTCAGTCGCCTCTTAAATCATATATATAAACTTATCAGGATATTATATGACTAAATATAGCACAAAAATCTGCCACAAAAAGATAAATAAATGTATCCGGTTGGATTCCCATGTCCATATTATAACTTCAAGAAATTGAATATACCTTTAACTACAATAATTGGGGCCTACGCTTACACACATTGAAATACAATAATTCGTTTCCAATAACATCTGGTAGGACGGATAAAATAATTGAATGGATTATTTACATAAGCATACTTGGTAATAGACCGGTTAAACAGCATCAAAACTATTTCAAATTAAATTATTATTATTATTATTATTATTAGCTCCGCGTCGTACTAACCGTTCGGGTTATACGCACTTACGCTAATGTGTAAAGGTAGGGTGATTGTGAGTTGAAATGGAGGACCTACAGTTTAAAGTGAAATCCGAACCACGGTGGAGGCCTGGCATTCCCCACATTGACAATTTGTGAATTATACACGTCTTGTTAGAAGGGTAAGGATGGGTTTGGCAATCAGATAAATCTGTGATGGGACTGAGGATTGACACTCAGCACAGAAATCCGACACCTTACCCCTAGACCACCAGGTCAACCCCCATGGACAAGTTTGGGATATTTTACCCCACACCAATGTTAAACTAATAGTGATTCTGGAGCCATCACTGCTAGCCCATACCCCATACCCGGTTAGCTCAGTGATACAGCACTAGCACGAAGGCCTATAGCTGAAGTTCTCAATTTAGATTGCCGTGTACTGGTTGTCATTTTCAAGCAAATTTGATTTGATACAGCTTAGGGTCTTCTATCTGAGAGTATATATCATAATAATGATATAATTGCGCTTATTCAATAAGGGGTAAAATGACCATTAGGGATGAGATAGAATTTGTGAGAGCTTCATTAGCATACATTTGTTTTTATATCTAGTATTGATTTTGCTATTTTGTAGTTTATGCAAAAAAAAAAATATCTTAATATTGAGAAAATCAAAAGCGCTGATAACTTTTGGCAGGAAAGAATGTGTCACAACCATGAAAGGTGTGTCTACCGTACTAAAAAGGGAATATATACCAAACATTAGCTTATAACTAATACGTTAGTCATTAAGGTATTATTTTACTAGGGAACATTTTTATAGAAAGTATAAGTTTAAGAGATACTTACACATCGAAATTAAAATTATTTAATTAAATAAATCTATTATTTAAATTTGATTTTTTCATAAATTTACAGAATGTAGAAACACCCTACCACCCTCTTCAGCACCTCCAGACCCCCCCCCCTTCCTTCCCATCGTGTCAATATTACTGAACTATATAAACGTACAACTGTTGTGGCATGAAGTAAGTTAGAATAACTTCATTATAAGAGTAATCCCATATAGAATTTTAAAATACTTAGGAAGGAGCTGGGGTTCATAATGGGAGGAAATGCCCCACGCTTTTAAATTACTGTGATGTGATGTATTTTAATGAATATAATTTATATTTAACAATTATAAATATTTACTACAAGCCCAGCATTTTGTTTGAGATTGAACAAACTCATCTATTCGTATTACTATGGATGTATGAGTTTGAAGATTATTTTTTAGCCGAGGGTGTTTATTATTAACTTCTCTGCAGGCGAATGCTGTTACATTTTTCCTCGTTTACATTTATATTTTGTTGCTAATACCGTAAAAATGTATTTGATGTCATTAGTAGGAATAAACATAAGCAGCATGTTAAAAAAATCCCCCGGATATTAAATAGGTGGTATGTAGGATTATAGGTTAGGCAGATTTATTTTAATAGAACAGTTTGTTTTTTACTTTTAGGTTTTAGAAGGAGAAATTGTTACCATAAATTATGTTGTCCATCGATAAAAACTCCGACTATTAAAAAAAATTACACTAGGGAGAAGGTGTGAGTTAATAACGATCCATTTATAGATCCATCTATCAGAATATTCACTATCTAAAATATTTTATATTTAATAACAATAAATCCATTGATATTTTTTTACATATTTTCCTTTCTTTTAAGACCTTCATTCATGTAGCTATAAGATTATATTTTATTAGATATAACTTACAAGATATAATCTCATGAATTAATTAGCCAGACTAAGAGCTATGCAAATATATATAATCCATACTATTATATTTTAACAGATCGGACCAAATCATCATCATCATCTGTTTCAAGACTGTTGTCTGGTCAGTTTATTAAAATGCCTCCATCTTCTGATCTTCATCTATCATTCCACCATTCTTCCTACATTATATTTTCCCAGTATTCTTCTCCCGCTAGCACACTTTCTCTTATCTAATCTTCCCTTGTGGTAAATTTCCTAAAAAAGCTATTTCCATCATTCTCTTTGGTATTCTCACCTTAACCATTAAACCAGATGTGGCTAAAAAAATATTTAGTTTAATTGGATTTACGGCATATATAATGTATCAAGATAAAACAGTTACATTTTTAATTAAAAAGATACTTAAAACACATGCTATTATTAATCAAAGATGTTTTATATTTTTAATATGTAAGTAAAGTGCACATAAAATTCACGTAATGACCACCGTGATCATATAATAAATTGTTTTATTTCGACAATATTGACATTAGTATAAGCGTATAATTACTTTAAAATAAAATAAATATTTGAACTATAAACTTCCTTTTTTATTAAATGTTAAGTTTCATTAATGGTAAGGCACCACACCTCTATCAGGATATAACTAACTACTGTAAGCAATTTATGCTCGATCAGGGAGTATATAGCAATTTTAAGTCACCACATCTCTGCCAGGATATACCTAGTTACTGTAAGCCATAATGCCTCAGCCAGAATATTCCTAGTGACTGTAAGTCATCGCGCCTTAGCCAGGATATACCTAGTTAATTTAAGCCTTCATGCCTCAGCAAGTTTATATATAGTTAATATAAGCCACCACGCCTGGCCAGTATAATTCCTAGTGACTGGTGAGCCATCACATCCCGGGAAGGGTATAGATAACGACTGTAAAGTTATGGCTACATGGAGCCGACACACACTGCACCGCATTTTCTATACCGCGTATGATTTTTAACTAATTCAATGTATTAAACCAAGCATAAGATTAATGAAACTAAAAATTGTAAATCATTTTTATATTATTTATAGACTGAGTTATATTAAAAATAAATTTTTATTTTCACTTGAATAGGTTTTCTTCTATTTTCATAAAATTAAATTAGCTATTCATTTCAATTAATAAAGTTTTAATTTGGCTATAATTAAGCAGAAAAATGTTTGTTGTACAATAAGTTGTTCTATATAATATTGTTTATCTTGTACACAATGTTGGGAGCAATGACTACAGCGTCACATGTGCAACAGCTGTGAATGAAATACCAAGTTTCAAAAGTGCTACGCTGTGACTGCCAATCATTCTTAATAATCACTTGTATAAATCACTGCTCTTTGAAAATCAAGGTCAATGTGATCACAGATATCATAAGATCAGTATTTCGCCCATCCCTACAGTTCCTAGAGGTTAGCATGAAAACAGAGTTCGTAAGCTCCCGAACATTTATTTCCGGTGGTAGATGGCTACACGGTCCGCACCGAGCAATGCTCTATCAACAATTCGTCCGCGCCGGGGCGGTGCGGCTCCGTGTAGTCACTAGCCACCAGCATTTAAAAACATAGATAGCATTCCTCCGTAAAAATGTGCTGTATCCCCATCACCCCTCCCCAGTCTTTGAAAGACAAAACTAACTGTGGCTCAGTCTTTCAAATGTTTGGTGAAAGTAAGAATGAATGTCGCTGACTTGGAAGTGTTCGGTCTTCTAGGATTCTTCGTTACAGGCCAATAAGCCTCGGCTACACAAAATTATATGGTACCACCTACAGCTAAGGCACTATGCTCTAAAATAATCTCAATAAAATAATCGCCTGACCCTAAACAAAGCTCTTGAATAAACATATTCAAAGAAAATATATGTCTTCAATCAGGTGTTACAATTGTGGTAAGATGGCGCACTATAGAAGTCAATGTAGATCAACCAACTAGTATTGCGTCTACATAGACATGGATTTGCCGGGCAGTGCAACATCCTACCATGTATTTTGTAACCCATCATTTAAGTATCTATTATGTCTGTTTCAAGTTTTTCACTAATAGATACTGGGGCTAGTTCATCCTTCATAAATTCCCAATTTATAAGTAGTTTACCTAAGTTAGATTCTTCAGTGGGGACATATTTTAAGCCTAAACACTTTTCCATTGCATATGGAACCTCTCTTAAAGTAAACAAAAGTTGTTATTGTTCAAACAAAAATTAGAGGAAGCATTCATATTCTGTTGTCACCAACTTACCATATGATATTATACTAGGCGTAGATTTTCTTACCAGAATACAGAGTAAAATCTATTTATGTAGAGGTCATATTTATTTCAAATATAACCTCCCACTAAGATAATATTTTAAAATGTGTTAAAAAAGAACGATTTAATTTTGTTCATTAATACACCCATTGAACTTAGTGTTAACATTAAAAGTTTTTCTGACACCATAATCATTAATTAGATTAAATGTGATAGCCTCACTTATCAGATATATCTTTCTGAATTCCGTCCATTTAAAACTCCTCCTTATTCTTGCTCACCACCTTAAATACAAGCGTTTAAAGACCTTGTCCAAGATCTGCTTGAAAAAATATCCTTATACCTTCTCGATCTGCATATGTTAGACCTGCGTTTATTAATCCCAGGCTAATTGTTGATTATAGTAAAGTGAATGGACAGATTGAGCTTGACCCCTACCCTATACCGACTGTTGAAAATACCTATACGCATTTAGGGGGGGAGGAGGTAGATGGTCTATAGTTTGTTAGACCTGAATGCTATCTTTCTTCATTGTGCTCTTACTGAAGACTCAAAGCAGTTTACCGCCCTTTTTTTTACCTCTTGGGGATGTACTAGGTATAATAGAATGCCCCTTGGGATAAGTTTCGTGGAGTCTAGTGTTAGAAATATATTTGCAGATTTTAAATTCAAATTTGTATTCAATTATTTGGACGACATTTGCGTTCATAGTTAGTCCTTGAAGAATATAATGAACATGACAAATTAGTTCTCCAGTGTCTAAAGGAGACTGGTCTCATTGTTAATCCAGATAAAGTGAGGCGGGGTACAGATTGTGTGCCGAGCCAATAGATATTAGATCGCACAATAATGTGATCATTGTTTGAGATACCTTTTACGCATGATGAACTTACGTGGAGGTTTGACTCCCCTTGACCTAGATGTCAATGTAAGAATGATCCTGGATCATCGCTAATAAGCGTCATCTAATTCCCATGCATTCATTAACCGCCTCAAGAAAATGTAATGTTGGGGCTACAGGCGTTTCAGCTTGCCTCTCTCTTTCTACGCTCATTGCGCATGCGCCTATGCCCCCATGGTGCTCGCTCTGGTCTGCGCTGTAATCTTTAGATTTGATTGTCTGAAACCAGACTTTCCTTCCCTCTTTGGACTTAGTCAGGAAGTTTATTTAGTATGCTGTACGAGGATAAAAATATTACACATAAATAGTTTCAATTTACGACTAGCAGGCTGACTTATTTTTTAACTTCCTAACTGCAGCTATACGTTCTTGTCGGATTAGGACGCTATAAATATGATCAGATTAGTCGCTCGGGTTTCCCGAAGGTATCATCCCGCCACACCGAGAACATCTATATCATCTTTTTAAACACTTGTTCACCTGAAGTGCACTTCCTAACTTATCGCTGAGACTGGAATTATGCAGCTCATACTGAATTGAATGTCCAGTTCTAGTCAGCCTAAGCACTGACTGTTTTGTAACCAGAATGTCTAATTTGGGTCAACGTTTGGTTTGTATTAATGCTCGCCCAGCGTGTAAATATTTTGTAATGAGATTTTATTTGTATTGTGATTAGTCAAGATTAAGTTTATTATGAGCCCTGCTTGTTAGCGGGTAGTAAAGAGCTTATTTTATTTGGAGTCAATCCCCATAGTAATAGATGTTTATTGGTGTTCTGCCAGTTTAATTGATTTTATGTAGATGCTACATTAATTATCTAGGACCAGATAGTTCCTTTTACATATATTGTACATCATGATAAGTGATTTCACTTGTGTTACTTTTCATTGAATGTTGCAGATCTGCTCCTATTAGATAAATGTTTGGTAACATTAATATCTTGTTAGCAGCTGTTAATAAGCCTAGCCAATTAGCGTCAGATTTGTCATGTAATTATTCTCTCTGTAAAATTATAAGGGGAACGTCACCACTCACTAGCCGGGAGTGGCTGCAAGTTTTTGATGACTTAATTGGGTCTGTTGGCCATCGTAATGTTGCCCTGTAATCTATTGAATTGGTTTTTATCGATTTTACTATGTGTATCATGGCCTGTCCATTCGTGGCTTATCTAGCTCTTAGAACAGTCTATATTAGGTACCCAGTATACGGCCTCTTTATGTGTAGTGCTTGTTATTGAGAAATACTTAGGTACACCTTTATGTTAAGTTTTGATTGTCAGCGTGGATACTCTCATTCAAGACTGCGGCATTGATGCCCCAATCGGGGCTGATTATTGCCAGTCTAGAGGGACAAGGTAGGCACATTCTCATAGTAACTTTGACTTCAAGTTGTATATTTTGCCATAAATAGGGAACTTAATTACTTAGTCATTTAATGCCACAGTTCAAAGGCTATTTGTGAGTCTGAGTAAGCACAAGCAGAATGAGTTCAAAATAAAATATTTTGGGGAACGGACTGTATATTATTCAAGCTATGAGCGTGAGCCAGATTTTAGGAGATTTCTTAGATCTAGAGGAAATACCCCCCCCCCCCTCCGCCACCAATTCTGTCTTGTATTTCGACGCAAGCGAGTGATAGTCATAGTTTAATCGCATTTATTGGGTATCTACATGCTGACCCCTCACAGAAATTAAGCTGAGTCTATAACTAATATCTCATTGGCTTGTGCTTACGCGACTCTTTAAACCAAATATTATGTTTTCAGTCTGTTTTGTATTTACTATTCACTTATTAATTTTCAATACTCTACTTCAAATGCTATTTAATGGAGAGGACGACGGAAAACTAATGAGCAAATCATATGTATCTTAGGGTACTGTGCTTAAGTGACTTTTTCAATAAAACTTCGTTATCATTGTATTTCATCTTTCATATGTTTACTAACTTCTGTGGTCCTTTAAGGAGGGCACAATTATATCAAGTATTTCGAGTATATGATTTCTAAGGGTGATATCCTTTTGGACCCTGAACGTATTAGGCCAATTTTTGATTTACTTGTCCCAAATAATCTAAAACAAGTTCAACGTTTTGTGGGAATGTGTGCATACTATTCCACGTTCGTGCCTTCCTTTTCTGAGGTGGTTGACTCATAGAACAGTTTAAAAAATAAAGGCGTAACGCTTATGCGGAGAGATGACCTAATTAAAGCTTTTTCTAAATCTATGCTAAATTTTAGGCCCCCTTATGTTTTAAGAATGCCTGATTTTTCGTTGCCCTTTGAACTTAAGGTTGGCGCTTCATCCTATGCTCTCAGTGCGGTTCTTTCTAAGGGATACACAGAAGTTTTAATTCCAGTTGCTTTCGCTATCAAATCTCTTACTGATGCGCAGAAAAGGCACAGTGCGTACGAAGAGGAAAGCCTCGATTGCTTATTTGTCAATGAGAAGTTTGTTGATTACCTGGATCAACACGAGTTTGTATTATATACTGACATAAAGCCTTGTCGTGGATGTTTAATCACACAAAACAGAGAAAATTAGCGGTTGGGTTATGAAGTTGTCTCAGTTCATGTTTACTAATGTACATATTTCAGGGAAAGGTAAAAATTATTTGCCAAAGTTCTTTCTCGCTTCAAAGAAGGAATGTACCCGATACTTTCTTGTCCTAATCCTAATGGAGTTTAAGTTATCAGTTCTAATCCTGAGTCATTTTTACTTTAGTACAACATCAGCTAGAATATTTTTACTGTTGAGACATTATTGATCGCCTCTGTAAGAGTGATAAGTTCAAGAACTTTTCAATGCATATAAAGCTAATGTGAGTGTAGGGGAAGACTAAAAGGGATAATGAAAATTTTTTGTTCCCACTAAATCGAGGGATATTATTCTTAAGTACTTTAACAACTTTAATTTGTGAGGCAATTTGGGGATTTCCAAAATTCATCGTAAGATAGCTCAGGATTTTTATTAATCCAATATGTACGAGTATATTAGGCAGCGACTTAGAAAGTGTGATAGTTGTTTGGGAGCCAAACCTTCACAGAACACTCGCTATTGCTTACTTTCTTCTCGCTGGGACATCATGTTGAGGAAGAGAGTATCATCAGCAGCACTGCTCTTACCTATTTAGGTGAACAGCACTTTCACTCCTACACTGAATGGAAGAGATGGAAGGGGGAGGCATGAAGCTAACTGAGAGAGGCCTCATTCGGGGAGATCCCAACAGTCATTGGCTAGCGCTAGTGGTCGGGTGGCCTGATGTGTGATTATTACCACCCTCTCTTTTTACTGTGAGAAAGCCTTAGTCTCACTGGTATAAATAGGCCTGGCCTCGGTTCACGTATATCTATTTTACTGTAAGCAATCGTCGGAGGAACTGCTGGAAGGTATTCACGAGTATCTGCTAGGACTACTTACTGAACACCGCGATGGTTGAGGTGTTTGTGTCACCTCTTTAATGGAGAGCATGTTAAGGGTAATAATATAGCCTTAGGCTATATTATTTTAGGTCTTTATGACGTGGTTTTTCTATGTCAGTACTACTGACTTGTTTCGTTATGCCTTTAAGACATTATTTATTTGTTTCGACCCTTGAGCTATTTTGTTCTATTTTTATATGACTTACTTCTTGTATGTCAGTATTACTGATTTGTTTCCCTTGTAGTTCCTTAAACTGTGATTAAATTTATGTTGCTTAGTTCTTTAAATATTAAATTATGTGTTGTATTTGGAAGCCTCACAGTCAGCTGACTGAAATAGAATTATCATGGTGATTTTTAAATCAGATTTGATAACCGGTAATTACTGTATAATATATTCCGTTCTAATTAATGTATTCATGAAGATAGTGGAGTATTAAGATTAATTTCTTCAAGTTGCACTCTCTGACGACAGTTACTATTACAACTACACTGATATATATTCAACTAAACTATTATTTGATCTCCATGACTCCACTTCTGAACTTTCTACACCACCATTTTATTCAAATCATATATTTATAACATATTTGATACCTACTTGTGGTCGACCCCCGATATTTCCTTCCAATATTTACCTACATTTTACTTGCACTGTATTTACATTGGAAACTGAACTTAGCTGCAATCTAGCAGTATGTTGAGAAACTACCTAAAGTACTACTTCAGAGGTGCTAAATTTGAATGAAAGAAAGATTAGGTGCTCGTATTTTATCTTTGAGCTCATCTCTTTAATGAGTTTTATATTTATTGTTATTTTCTTTCTTTTGTTTTATCCTTCAACTCTGTTATAGTCCGAAGAATAGTTGTTTTTTCTGGTTCCAAGATTAGTGAATCATTCCTCTATATAAGTTCTCGCTGTTATGCAATTTATATGTTTTTCTTTGTTTGGTTACCTTGACAACGATTGTGTGGGAAAAAAATTCTCAAAAAGGACTCTCTGGTTAGTGCAAATACTAAAACTTAATTTAATGGGATAAAGTATCTTTTCTATCAAATAGAATTGGCTAGAATTGAGGCTGGGACATTTTATTTTCTCCTAGACAAGAGTAATCCAGGAGAAGGGTAAGCTAACTTCTTTTTAAGATATAAATATGTGAGTGCTACAGCCAAAGCCAAGAAATTTTGCATGTGTTTTTTTGTCTCATCACCTCAAAACTACAGGGAAATGAGTAAGATCTTTGATTTTTTTTATTAACAATTCAGGACTACTAATTTATTTGTCACTACCTATTAAAACATGTTAATTACTTAACTGGAGGCGCTTATGCCACAGCGTTCACTGGTTAGAGTGATATATTATCTTGATACCAAATAGGTAGGACATTTTTAGTCACAATTGACACCATTAAATTTTATATGCACACTGATTATTTGAGTCTAAAATATTTTAGATTTCCTAGTACTTTCTATATGACATTTCTCCTATTTCACTAAAAAAACTAACAAACAAAATTAATCATGTTTTCTTATGATCGTTCTATTCGACAAACTTTCTTTTTACACGTATGTTCAACGCTTCTTGTGAGAGTGTTTTCTTCCAAGACCATGATAAGAGTTCATTTATTTGTATCACATAACTTACTGGCGCCCACTCCGTTATTTCACCTATATTTAGTACGTCACGATGAGATCTAGGATTACTGCGGATACATTTCAAAGGGTAAGTTTCCCTGGTAATTATATCTGTCTCTACCGAACCACATCTAAATCACAAAAAATATCCTTCCTCTTTACATCACTGCAGATATCTTGAGAAGCTAGAATCTCGTTTTTGTTCATGTGTTCTATCGATTGAGCGGTTCGATTGAGTTTAGGTTTTTTTTACCGTTGCCTCTTCCATGCACGAGTTAAGGGTGGGGGATTGTTTATATCGTTACATTAGTTATATTGACTTAGAATAGCAGACTTTCATTCTATTTGATGACTTAGTAATTGTCCTCCTTTAACGAGTTACAAGCGTTCTTATTTACACCTATGACCTAAATGTGTGGGTTATAGGGTATACCTAGGTGCTTGACACCTAATACTCCTTTAGTGTGCTATTTATATTATTGTAACTAAGCTATTATATACTTATGTGTAAAAATGGGTGTTTTGAATAACTTCTACCTATAATTCTAAGTACTCCCTATTGACTGGTTTGAGTATTAATAAACAGATTTGTTAAACTTGTAAATTATTCTCTTACTTTGTAACTTCCATTCAACATTTATAAGTTTGTGAATGTTGTAACATAATTGATGTTGTATGTGCAAATAATTTTATATGACTTCGTTTGGCTACTAGCCTAGGCATTGAGGAGAAATAAAAATAAATGAACAATTAATAAAATATTTAGAAGGCTCTTTACTCACATAATGTTTAATAGAGCATATTGGAAAGAGAGGAAATAAAAAGGATTTCAATCAGCAAACAATACATTAATAATAGTATACTTCTTTTTAACACAAAAGCGGGAAGTTAAGTGTTTTTAACTCTCGCTTAAGTGAGGGAAGTTAAGTGCTTAGACCATTGAAAGAGTGGTCTTTTATTCTAGAATCTAGTTTAAACTCGAGTGCGTTTAAATGATACCAACAATAATATATTCCATAAACAACTATATTATTAGTTTAATGTGAACGTGTAACATTATATCAATGTCAATAACACTTTGCGTAAACTGACACAGCTCTGTGGTTGAGTTGAATTATATGGGGGACTGACTGGATCTAGTAATCCTTAAAAAGAGCATTTGTTTTAAGTATAGTTATCCTATGACATTAAGTTATTTAATGATAATTGTTGGGGTTTTAATTCAGAAGATATTCCTTACTTTGATGTTTTTAAAAGATCTTTGTACAAATATCCTGCCATATCCAAATACACCCGTTCCTTCCCAAAAATCTTTATCAACTTCCTCACTCTAGGTACTCGAACATCTCCAATTTCCGAGAACTTACTATAATGTATGTAGAGTGCGCTGTCGGTGACTCCCTGCACATCCTTAAGAGCCGGTAGCGTGTCTAGAGAATCAGCCGCTATACTAAAATCGACAGGGAATGCAACCGTCTGAGTCACATTGTTGCGAGTTAAAGTGTCTTTCATTTGGGTGACTAGTTCTGCGCTGTACCCTCTTTCAGGTTCTAATGTTTGACCTTTATGTAACATTCCAATGGAGATTGTGGCCTTGGGGAAATTATGTGTGCACAGAGAGAGGAACTTGTCTATATCTTTTTCCTTCATGTCATCCGTAACTGCATTCAGCCACAGCGGGAAATTAATCTGAAAAAACGACAAAAACATTAACCTTTTAAATTTTTATTGAAGATTTTATCTATTTTATTAATGTTTATTTCTTTGCAACATATCATTTATAAGATCTTACATATAAATAATATAGTCTTAGAAAGCAATCTTGTTGTTTCTATCTCTCTCTATTCTTGTAGGAGACGCACCATTGGCTACGTAACACATTGGCATTAAGCTCGCAATATAATGGATTTCTGAGGATGAGGTTGAGGTTTGAATCTCAAACCAGGTGCACTAGAGGTGGGTTTTAAATAGTATTGAAAATTAAATGGCTTATAGTTGACAAATAAAAGTATCAATTATTTAAGTGTCTATTGCGATGGTCTTCAAACATTTTGATTTGTATAACTCCCAAATGTGTTGCTGCATTATGCTAGCTATACATATTCTATGTTTTATGTCTAAAAAAAATTTACATCTAAAAAGATGTGTTAGCTCTAAACTTTTAATCGAAAAATATGTATGTGTGTAATTTTATTTATGTGTTTTCGTACCGCTATGCTTTATTTTATATTTACTAGAACTACATTAAAATGTAGTTTTTAAAATGTCAATTTTTCTTAATCAATTGTTATTAAATATGATTATATGTATAATATATATATATACATTTATATTATATTTTCTCTTTTAAAATGTATCTAAGATATACGTATTTTTTCATTTTGTGAAATGTAAAACCTAGTTTTGTTTACTCAATTTCGATACTAAATAAAGTGATTTCAATAACAATATATTAATTAATTTTTAAGGATACAACACAGAAGTGTACAAAGCTTCCTTTTTAAATTTAAATTTGATGTCGTAGCTAATTTCGAAACTTGTGAAGAAAATACAGAGTCAGTTCTTTATACATCCTATTAATTTTTAAATTATTCATCGTTGAATCTGTGTACAGTCAAAGGTGTGGAAAATTTAAAAAAGGAAGAATGTATGCGTAATCGTGTCTTTCTGTCATGAATCATGAGCATTGAACGATGTACATCAAAAGAATAGGTCTTAGATTTAAAAATTGATAATCACTGTGGTGGTGCACATTTATTAACCTTGAAGCCAGAATTTTATAATTTGAATTTAATTTTTAAATTAATTAAAAAACCAGAAAATAATTCTTTTTTTTATGGTTTTATACAAATAAAAGCGTTGCCAGAGGTTACCATGTAATTTACTTCGTGGCTAGCCCTGGAAACGCCGGGTATTTCTGCTATTTTTGAATATTTGAGCAAATCGAGGAATAAATATTGAAAAATTGTCTTATTAAATTTATTTCAAGGAAAGCACGACTTAAAAACTTAGTAATTTTTTTGGGCCAATTATTTTAGCTATATCGAATATAATAAACCGCCAATGAGGTGTATGACTATATGGAGGAACAATTATTCATCCCTTGCAATTTAAAAAAAAATTCATGCAGGTGTTTTCAACTTAACATTTTTTACCAGTAGTTCTGGATTTTTTTAAATTGACCTGGCGGTTAAATTGATAAAACTGTCGCTAGCAGGATTTATATATCTTTTTCAATATAAAATTTAAATACTAAATTTCATCTTTTGTCTCTTGTATTTGTAGTAATGTAAGTTTGACATTAAAGGGCGTGGAGAGTTAAATTTTTCAGAGGGGAGTGGGGTTTTTATAGAAAATATTACTATACTTCTAGCCAATAAAAGGCATACATATATATGGACCTGACCCCAATTTGACATGTATGAATGTAATTAAGTTTTGCATTTAATTGTCTTTATTGCTATTTTAGAGTGAGATTCTTACAGGTAATTAAGTCCCAATAGTGCATGTGGAAGGTTCTGTTAAAAGTACCAGTATTGCATTTGGACAAGGCTGTACAAGTACAAACATTTCATGTGGACAGGACTGTACAAGTACCAGTATTACATGTGTACAAGTTTATTCAAGTACTATTATTACATGTGGACATTACTATACAAGTTCTAGTATTGCGTGTGGACAAAACTAAACAAGTAAAAGTATCGGATGTATACAGAACTGATCAAGTACCAGTATTGCTTGTGGACATTACTGTACAAGTACCAGTATCGGGTGTGAACAGGATTGAACCAGAACCAGTATTGCATGTTGACATTACTGAACAAATACCAGTATTACATGTTGACATTACTGTACAACTACCAGTATCGGGTGTGTACATGACTGAACTATAACCAGTATTGCATGTTGACATTACTGTACAAGTACCAGTATTACATGTGGACATTACTGTATAAGTACCAGTATTGCATGTTGACATTACTGTACAAGTACCA
The DNA here is from genome assembly GCA_902141385.1 of Timema californicum. Taxonomy (NCBI): domain Eukaryota; kingdom Metazoa; phylum Arthropoda; class Insecta; order Phasmatodea; family Timematidae; genus Timema; species Timema californicum. Next base: position 48,152 of record CABFOW010004428.1, read on the forward strand.
GTATTGCATGTGGACATTACTGTATAAGTACCAGTATCAGGTGTGAACAGGATTGAACCAGAACCAGTATTGCATGTTACATTACTGTACAAATACCAGTATTACATGTTGACATTACTGTACAAGTACCAGTATTGCATGTTGACATTACTGTATAAGTACCAGTATTACATGTTGACATTACTGTACAAGTACCAATATTGCATGTTGACATTACTGTACAAATACCAGTATTGCATGTTGACATTACTGTTAAAGTACCGGTATTAAAATTCCTCTCTTCAGAATTAAATTTGAAATGATTGTATTGAGAATGGGGATTTACCAGTAAGCTAATCTACTATTTAATGGCAATGAAACATAAGAATATTAAACCAAATAGATATTTAGAGTTAAGGTTGGAATATAGGCGTGGTGAAAAAAGCTCGTATCTTTGCGTTTTTACAGAAAAAAAAATTGTGGTCTAAATAAATCATATATTACTCCTTTAAAACAGTTTACCTTTCTTCATTTAATACAATAAAATAATTTTTGAATATCTGTTGAGGGTGTCCTGACATTTAATGAAAACTTTTTTCTTAATTTAAAAATTGGTCATATAATGCCGTTATGCTCATGTCAGATATTCAACAAATATTGGTATCACTATGTGAAAAAAAAAATCTCAATGTTCGTACTGAAGCAATGTATTATTTATTTAAATGTGTTGATATAAAAACTGCATAAACACCTGGATTTCTCGTATTGCTTATATTCCCATCTTAATTTTTGTCAATAAATCAATAACTAGGTCAAAATAACATACACGATTAAAAATAAATCAAATTAAACTACAAATAGCTTTCAAACCATAATTATCTAATTCAGGCTACAAGCTCATTTAAAATATTTCTTTCTTATTTAAATTCTCTTAACTACAGGAAAAAACCCAATTTAAAATAATATCAAAATAGATATACCGTAGTGAAATTACATAACATTTTACCAATTTTTCATTTTTAAAAACATTAAAAAATATCCCTTTTACACTAACAGCTTTAAAACAATAACATTATCAGCTAAATATATTAATAAGTTAATCTGAGGGAGCTAATAGCTATTCAATTTACAATACACAATAATTCAGGATGTCTACTTAACCTTTGAAAATAATTCCCTGATAATTCCATGTTTTCAAGGCAATTTTTAAATGTTGTCAGGTTTAAAAAATCCTATATTTTCACCCACTATACAATTATAATTAAAATGTATATGCAGTTTTCATAAAAATTTGAGATCATCAAATATTGTGATTAATAGGGTGAAAAATTTATTAATTACATTTAAAACAATTTTTATTAAAAATGTCTTTCAGGTACAGATATAAGTACTAAGATGTTAAAATAATTGACATATTCTATATAACACTTTTTTTAAAGTAGGCATACAAATTAAATACATTGAAATTTTGAGATAGTTTTAAACTCATTAAAAAAATTAAACAAACCACTAATAAGCTTTTGAACAATCATAGGGAAGTGAAATACAGTGTAAGCTTGACTGTGGAAGCCTGTGTGTGTGTGTGTGTGTGTGTGTGTGTGTGTGTGTGTGTGTGAGACAGAGCGGGATCGGTTTGGAGCCAAACATTTTGGCTGAAAATGTGGGTTGAGTGAGCCTTAAACTTTAATCAATCAATTAAGATTAAAAAATTGTTTTGGGGAGAAAAATTGAATGATTTAGTTATGTCTCCCTTTTTATAATTGTATGCTACGATAGGAGTAAAAACAATTTTGATTTTTAAAAAAATGTAATCAGTAAAAATACTTTCCTGAGTCACTCCTAAATCCCTCGATAATTTCCTGATATTATATGAAAAGAGAAATTCCCTCTTAATTCTAGGTTTTTTCAAGCGAGTTGACACCCTGTAATACAATTTGTATAAGTTGAATGGGAGAGATTTAAGAACAGTTTGGTTGTGTGGGAGGGCAAGTAATAGGATGAAGTAGAAGGAGACATTCTGGTGGAAGGACAGGGTAAAGAAGCATTGTAAAAGGAGAATAAGCCATTCAGAAAGAGTTTTAAAAATATAAATGAGGAAACAAAGGCAAAATATATGAAGGAAAGGAAGAAAAGAACGAATTGAGTTTTACGAGAAGACAGGAAGGAATGGATGAATAAATGGAAAGAATTGCTCTAACGTATTCAAGTAAGAAAGAGGAAGAGAGAGAAAATACAATAAGTTAGAACGATGGATGAAGAAGAAAGGACATTAAAGAGAAAAAAGAATAAAAGGAACTACGGAGGAGATATTTCGAGAAGATGTTCAACCTAAAAGAGTAAGGAGATGAGAGTGAAACATAAGAGTAGAAAGAAATAGCAGAAGAGGAGAAAAGAGGTCCCACATGAAAAGGGGTGGAGGAAGCATTAAAGTAGATGAAAGAAGGAAAAGCCCTGGGTGTGGTCGAAATAACGGTGTAAATGATAAGAGCAGCAATTTTAGTAGGTATACAATGTTTATAGAGAGTGATGAGAATGATTTGAAAGGTGAACAAGGTACCAAAAAACAGGAAAAAGGGGAGTTATAAAACCTATTTTCAAAAAAAGACAGGAAGGGATGTACAACTTATAGAAGGATAAAACTCTTGTGTAATTGTACAGAATTATTTTAGAATATACAGTAAAAGAGAATATTATATAAAATGAAAGGAAGGTTGGGAGAGGGACAGCAAATATTTAGGAAACAGAAGTCTACACTAATATTAATTTATGCTATATGAAAGCTGATAAAAAGAAGGTACGAATATGGGAAATACTTGGTAGTGATATTTATAGATGTGGAAAAGGCATATAATAGAGTGGATATAAATAAAGTTTGTAAAGCGATGTAGGAGACAAAATAGGAAAGAAGAGTTACAAAGAAAGTGAAAAGTATTAATGAAACAAATAGCCGAAATTATTGTTAATGCATTTTAGTTGGGATAGTCCCTCATTGATATCATATTCTTAAAATTGAAAAATGACACCTGGACACGGGAAACGAACCCGGGACCTTTGGCTTAGAACGCCAATGCTCTTACCACTGAGCTATACAGGATTCGTCCCGTGCTCGTGGTCATTCTTCACTCATAGTTTAAGGCAGAGTCTAAGATGGACGTGCGGAAGACGTCAGCTTATAAACATGTGATTTTCTAAGATCACAGCCATCAGACAACGCAGCCATTAGCGACTTGGTAGTTAGCATTTTTGCAGCCATTCAACAATTATATATATATAATTGTTGAATGGCTGCAAAAATGCCAACTACCGAATCGCTAATGGCTGCGTTGTCTGATGGCTGTGTTCTTAGATAATCACATATTTATAAGCTGACGACTTCCGCACGTCCATCTTAGACTCTGCCTTAAACTATGAGTGAAGAATGAGCATAGGCACGCGACGAATCCTGGATAGCTCAGTGGTAAGAGCATTGGCGTACTAAACCGAAGGTCCCGGGTTCGATTGCCGTGTCCAGGTGTCATTTTTCAATTTTCAGAATATGATATCAGTGAAAAGTATGTATGACGATAATAGGAGTTGTGCTAAAGTGGAGTGATTCCAAATAAAAATATAGAGTGAGATTCAAGAGTTACCTTTCACCATTACACTCTGTAATGATAATGTGAATGATATTTGTCATGAACAAAGTGGAGGGTAATCTTGGGGAGGAAATCTTGTAAAAGCCATGATTTTTGTTGATAACTTGATGATTTGAGTGGAGAAGGAAGACAAAGTACAGTATGAGTTACAAGAATAAAATGAGAAAGTGAAAGAATTTGGAATGAAATATACTACCTATGGGAGATTGTGAGGTGATAGTGTTGACAAGGAAGATTATAAGGCCCAGTAAACAAGTAAATCTGGGCATTGTAGAGCTGATAAAGATGCAGAACGTAAAATAACTTGAAAGCTTGATTGAGGTGAAAGGTGGAAGTATAGAATATGTAATGAGGAGGAGACACGAAGAGTCGATATATAGGTATGTAATAAACCTGTTATGGAGTCATCTGGGAAAGAGTAAGGTTACAGAGAGTACCTGAGATATTGGGGAAACAAAACTGAGTTGGTATGGGCATGTAATCAAGAGCAAAAAAAGAGAAGAAGATGCCAAATAAACAGTTGGAAACACATTATATAGGAAAAAGACTGCAAGGGAAACAAAAAAAATGGGTTTAAAAAAAGTGTTCAATTGGGAGGAAAAGAATGGGAGAAATTGAAGGAGGAAAAATGATGGAAGACTCTAGAATAATGGAGGCATTTTACTAAACTGACCCGGCCACAGTCTGGATTATAGTTGATGATAATGAATAGCTGTTCTCTTTTTTATTGAATACTTTTGTAGTACCTGAGTGGAACTTAGCCTCTCTATGAAGATCAGTTAAGTCAATTATTCACAAAAAAATGTCCTATCTCTTTTTGTGTTTAAACTGCAGCTAAAAGCTACACAGAGTTTATAAAAATTACATAACCTATATATCCAGTAGGCTACTACTGCTGAATTACATTTCGATAAACTTTATTATCTAAATAATAACTGTAAAAACATACTTCCTTGCGCGGAAACATACCTTCCCATTCATATCTTTTAAGAATTTAATTGATTCTTCAAAGACTTCTATCGTATTGAAGTTTAGTGTAACAGCGACAGATCTAGCATTTGAAACATTCTTCAAAAATTGATCCAGAGCAATATTTCGTGTTCCAGAACTGGTCCTAATTTTAGGAAACACCTTTTTTACTTTGCGGCCATAAAGTTTAAAACTAGCTGTTACGTCACCTGCAATCATCATCACTTTATCTGAAACAATCCATAAAGATAACCTAAAGTAAGCAGTCGATTAGTCTATCACAATCAATTTTAACAATTAAGAGATGATATTTTCAAATTTTGAAATATGAAACTTGGGCACTGGAATAAATTCTCATATCAAGATTTCATTTTTAAAATTGTTCAATTATGACACTTTATATGATCTATGTCAGTAGTCTAGTACGTCGTATCACCTCAACTTGACCTTGACCTACTTTCAGAGGTCATTTTGAGCTACCGTTATTCCCCCTTCTCCTCCTGCCCCCTCCTGACCTCACCACTACAAACCCCAACCCTGACATGTTGGTTCTTGATGATTAATTATTTATGTTTGTTAACTAATTATTGTTAATTAATTAATTGGTAGGATAGAGATGTTGGAGTTTTTATTCATCGATTAAAACCTCTCTCTATAGCGGTCGAGGGCTAGAACGAGTATTGACAGGCAGCAGTGGTGTTGGTATTTGACGATTAATTATTAATGATTGTTAATTAATTAATTGGTAGGATAGAGGTGTTGGCATTTTAGGGCGTTGTAGTTTATTTTGGGGGGAGCATGAGAAAGAGGCACGAACCTAGAGCTACGGCTATCGGGGGTATAATGAACATGGGCTCTTCTGTCACAAGGCTTTGTCCCGGAACAATCAGTATGAACCACACGCTATGGCGAGCGGTGGTAGAGTGTGGTAATCGGTTAACCTGCCTTGAGACCCCCCTCCTCCTTCGCAGCCCTGGTGCCAGTCTACCAGCTGGACAAGACAAGAATAGATCGTGACCTTAATGACGTAATAATTGCGTGTATTGTCGCAACCCCGGCGCCAGACGGCCTGGTGGGCAGACAAGACAAGTTGAGATAAGAATAGTCATTGACCCAGGAATCGGGGTTTTCCCTTGCCCCAGGTTGGCGGGTGGACAAGACGAGTTGAGACAAGAATGGTCATTGACCCGGGCAACGGAGTTTTCCCTGGCCCCAGGTTGGTGGGCAGACAAGACAAGTAGAGACAAGAATAGGTCGTGACCTCAGTAACCTGGGTTTTCCCTGGCACCAGCATGGAGGTTCAACAAGACGAGTTGAGACAAGAATATATATTGAGGTCATTGACCAGGGCAACGGGGTTTTCCCTGGCACCAGGTTGGTGGGCATACAAGTCGAGACAAGAATAGATAGTGACCCGGTTCTTCTCGTGACGTCGATCGATGGGGGTGGGTATAAAGAGAGAGACACCCACATGGTTATCTATTTATAAGCAGCTCATGATGGACAAGTTACAACAGCTGGTAAATATTGCCGACGCCGTGGAGACCGTAAAATTGTGTGATCTAATCGTAGATCAAAAGTACTCGCTTGATAAATTAAAAGCTGTCAATAAAAAGTTCGAGAGACGTTTAATAGCCTATCTAAATGGTGAGATTTGTGTATTTTTACCCTGTCGTTTTGGTACTCTAATAGATTAAGACGTGTGTGAGTTAAATAAAGAAAAACTAAAATTTACCTGTGCCGGAGTAAAACCCTGTTCACCTACCATTGTGAACTTTGAAAGAGTTTAAGAGACGTGGCAGCTAACAACAACATCGGACAGTGGAGCGGTTAATACATAACGTTTATCTCTCAGGTACGCGCACCATGCTTAGATCCGGCTATATTAATTTAATGTTTGTTGGTCATACGATTGAGGGGCGCGCCTATATGACAGTATAGAATGTTCACAGTGTGGCGGTGAGTGATAGACAGGTAATTTACAAAGTAGAGGAGCGAGGCTACATAGAGGTTTGCGACACTACCTGTCACACGATAAGAGCGATGGAAGTACTACCCTACGAGAGAATCGAGGAAACGTACATGTGTGATATGACGTGACGCCGTGTATAATTTCCGCAAGGGGGGCGTTGTGGCTGTATTGCCGCGGCACCCACCGCTGCCTTTCTGAGATCGACAACACCCGCCACCTTCCTTCACGACGCCACCACCTCCACCCCCAGAGACACAAGCGTACCCGCCCCCAGAGTCACCCGATTACCCCCCAACAGAGTCGTCTGTCTACCAGTCATCTGCATGCCCACCGTCAGAGGCGTCGGATACATCGGCCTACCTGCCGTTAGAGTCGGCTGTCTACCAGTCAGCAGAGTCACCTGTGCACCCACCACCACCGGAGGAGGAGGTAAAGTCCAAAGAACCCGTAAATTTCGAGAGTTTAACAATTTACAAAAATTATTCAAATGTTAAAATTCTAGGTGAAACGCCCGCCACTTACATACTCGCTCTGGGCAGTTTCGGTAACGTTTTCCTTCTAAAGTCAGTCTATTATTTGGATTATAAGCGCTTTAAATCTAAAGCACGCTGTATGATATATTTAGGAGGACAAATTGTGATGATTAAAAGTTAATTAATAAACTAGACGTACTCTGCTACCATCATCGGATCTAGTGGTGTCATTTTGAAAAAACGTTAGAGTTTGTGAGTAGAGCGAGTGTTTATTTTTTTGCTGCATCTCCAATTGACATTATGCTGTGGATCCTATGCAAAGCTCTCCAATCTTATTCGGCACAAACATCAATGTCATCAAACACGTCCAAATGCGGCGCACTAGGATGTCTGGTGGGACGAGGAGGTATTATGAAGTGCGTCAGACCTGAAGAATACAATCGTGTCAAGTGCTTAAACGAACTTGAAAAAAACAAAAGTTATAACGTTGTGCTATCGGAAGAGACTCCCTGTGAACCTAATATTATTGTGCTTGAGTTTGTTGGAATAGTAATATTGCGAGGTAAAAACTGTGGAGACATGGTCAATATACGCTCTAGTTCCTCTCAACGTGTCTTGAATTATTTTGGAGAGGGCTCCTACTAATTTTCTGGATGGTAGATGTATTGGTCAAAAGACCTAAATAATATTGCTGCTTGTTGTTGTTATGAATGTTTTAAATTAATCAATTGCTGATTGTCAATAAAAAATAGCAATAAAATGTCGTTATTATTTTTTAAATCCTTAAAATAAGTTGGTTGGAGAATCAAAGACATGAGAAGATGGCAACATTGTTGTGACTTAGGTTGCTACCCAAAAAGAAAGTATTTTGTTCATAATATTTGAGACGGAGATTATATGATAGGAGAGAGAGGGTGTAGACGTTAAAACGCAAACATAACAGTCTTATAATATTTATTCCCAAAACACTTACACATATAAAATTTAATGTCTTAAAAAAATCACAAGTAATACACTTATGAGGATCATGAAATTATTTTAAAATAATATGTTGTTACGTTTTAAATATGAAACTTTATACGCTGACATAATATATAACATTTACTATAAACAAATTATCCACTTATACAGCAACAAGAAATTTAATGTCCGCAAAAATATGATGATATAATAAAATATTTACTTTTACAAAAGAAATCACAAGTAATACACTTATGAGGATCTTGAAATTATTTTAAATTAATATGTTTTTACGTTTTAAATATTAAACTATATAAGCTGACAAAATCTATAACATTTACACTAAACAAACTATCCTCTTAAACAACAAAGAAATTTAATGTTTGCAAAAAATATTTTGATATATTATATTTAACATATACAAAACCCCGCCTCGGTGGCACTTGTCGTATTGAGCTCGACTGCTGTGGACTGGGGAGTTTGAGGTTCGAATCCCGGTCGGGTGAACTG